>JAVQJD010081071.1:0-14464 GCA_036023655.1 Nannoperca australis | reverse complement strand
ATTTCTTTAAAGTTAAGACTAGTTTAAAGTCATCTTCATTGAAAAGTACAGTGCTTTTCCTTCAAAAATAAGGACATTTCAATGTGACCCCAAACTTTTGAACGGTAGTGTATATCTGTACTTCATGCAAGTAGTACAGATATATGAGGCACGGTCACCAAGGTCACTCCACCATGGGACCATGAGTAGAGGGCTGAGTTTCAGAGTGAATTCAGGCTGAAATTTTCTAGTAAAAGTAAATACTTTTAAAAGGCCTCTGTAACAGTCATTAACCAACCACATGTTTTATGAAGGAAACCAGGGACGTATCAATGAAGACACTAAGGCCAGATTCTCATGATTGAATTTGGGAATGTCAGCAACATGTGGAGTAGTTTCATTCTAAAATTAGACACATTATACCTAGTGGGTTTTAAATCAACTTAAAATTAAATGAATGGAAATACATACAGGAATAGAATTCAGTGTTTTTTAAAAATATATATCAAGCAAGTTTATATATTTATACACACCACTGTGTCTATAATCTAAAATTGCACGACCTCATTATTTCTAAAATCCTGACTATGGCCCTTAAAGAATGTGATCAGTCGGTATACGAGTATATCAGAGCATCGGTTGAGGTCTTCGTGGTTTCGACAAGCTGACAAATCTATCTTTCAAATAGGACTGAGTGTCTTTATGTCTACCAGCTTTGGATTCACAGTTTCCACATTTCAACTTTCATAGACCTCTGACTCTCTAGTGCATTGTACTTATCACTGTCGATTCCATTGGCCTTTATGTCATTCATAATGTTGCAGCCACAGAAACTTTGTTTTACTAGTTAGTGGTGGTGGGTTTCTTGTGAAAAAGTGTGTGTGTATACGCAGTGGTTATTGCATACCACTACTCCTCCAACATGAAACTATTTCCATGGCCAGTTTTACAGGCTGATAACAATCCACTACAGAAATGGCCATGTTGTATTGTATACTCCAAGATTTGGACTTTGTGAAGAAATCTGTAGACATCCCTTGAGAGAACAGACCTACATCATTTATAAGCAAACAAAGTAAAGAAGTGAGAAGTGCAAGCTTTGTCAATGTCTGGACTGGAGAAGATAAAATATTTGGTCAGTGTGTCACAGTACCACCCTGCCCTATGGGTTCCTTATGTTTCTGTTTGTTTTCCCCTTCCTCGTGTGTAGTGTCTCTTTAACTGTATGTGTGTCTCGACAAGAGGAGTGCTGGATCACCTCCTGTTGCTGTTCCATAATCAACTCACCTGTCAGTCATCCTCTCATCAAGCTTGCAATATTTCTACCCCGGTCTTTCATCCAGTCAACGCCAGATCATTGCTTCAGTTTGTTTGGTAGTAGACGTATCTATTGCAGACCTCTACAGGTACAGCAAAGTAGAAGCCGTTTTGCTAACATTATTGTTTATTTTATTGTGTTCAGGTTCACATCCAGCCCCAGCTTTGTATATGCTTGTGAGCAATCCCGGCTCTCTTGGACATCCTACGTTGTCTTCAGTTCACCCTCAGTGCATTTTTCAATAAACTCCTTTTACATTTATTCTAGACTTCGTCTCCAGCATTTCCTTTGCAAACATGTCACACAATGAATTTAAAAGGCCAGGGCATATGTTCTTTCTGCAACCCCAGTAAAATTTCCAGATGTCATTTCTCCTGGGTGTTTAAAATAGTTCATGTTTGATGTTTTGATAAACTCCACTGATTTCCAGTGCATAGTGATTAGTAAAAACCTCACTCTGACTTGGTCAATTTGGATTTGCATACTTTTTTGCTCAAGCTTAATGTGGGACTTGTTTTGAATGTCTCACATCACATAGAGTTAAATCTCATTAGCACATTATAACATCACACTAGGGGACCATTATTCAAATCCAAAACCCCAACAGAACACAACTTCTCACAATTAGTGGTGAGACTTGATATATGTACACCAGTGGTGTCTCTTTCTCTGTGGGTGGGAATTGTACTTTTGAACAGATGTGTTTAAGATTCAAACAGCTGTAAGGGGTTTGCCAATGAGTGTAATAACTTGCATTCCCATGTACGAACATGCAAACCTCAATGCATATCTTGAATATACACTGACATGATGCACTGTACTGTGTATCCAGTTGGAGTTGATCAGTAACACACTTGTCTCAGCAGCCATTTCTCTCCCTCTGTGCACATCCACCAATTCACAACAATCCCCGTCTTCATTGTGAGCTATGAAAGCACACTGTGCTTTGCAAATTAAGCATGCGAAAGCAAAGCTAATACAGTGGATCCCCAACTGATGCTGTCATCACTGCTCCAAAAGCCAACACCATGTTAGTGTTGAAGATAAAAGAGGGTATACAGTGTATTCCAACTTTCTCACATTTTTTTCAGATACACTGAATACAAAACAAACATATTATTCTAGACAGATCACATTCAAAGTCTTGGGATTGGTGTAACATGGTGTTCAGACTGACAAAAGCCCTGTGTTAAAGAAATAGTTTGATATTTATTATTAGCTAACCTTCATCAGCTAACAATCTACTGGTTCCAGCTTCTTATTTAGTGGACAGATATGAGAGTATTACTAATCTTCTCATCTAACTCTCTGCCATAAATCAAATAATCATATTCCCCCTCCATCATTTCAGTGAGGCCACTGCACTGATACAGTGTGGGTACTTACCTTTTGCTTCAAGTCAATGTGATGTCATCCAGCAACGCACTGTGTTGGCTAATCAACAGTGGTGGCCAGTAACTAAGCACATATTCTAATTTACAGTACTTACTTACAGTATAATTTTTAGGTACTTCAATTTTATGCTACTTTGTACTTTACCTCCATTATATTTTAGAGGGAAATATTGCATGTTTCATTCCACTATATGTATCTGATAGATGGAGGCTCTGGTTACTTTTCAAATTAAACCTTTACATTAAATAAAGAGTCGGTCTAGACCTGCTCCATATCAAAGGTGCCCTGAGATAACTTTGTAAACATGATAAGTTTATGGAATACAATACAAACTCTTCTTGGGATGCCATATCATATGTTACAGATGTTGTCAGCAGTTCCACCAAAGAGACATTTCCCCTCTAATCCTTTCGGAGGGTTTCATTTAAATAGCTGTTTTTGGCCCAAAGATAATAATCATCTCATCTCTATAAGATTTATCTTGCTCCTAGGCAACCCATGGACTACCTACCTCTAGATATGCCACATCTAATATAAAGTAATTAAAACAAGCTCCACCTCCACCAGCTACAACAGTAGAATGCTGCAACAGTGCAGAACAGAATAAAGAGAAATAAAATAACTAAATAAGGGTATACACAAAAACAAAACAAAAAATATACAAAACAAAATAAGAGGGTGCGTAGTCCGGATGAAAAAAATTAAACTATATTCTATATGTATATATGTATATGTCAAGTTTTGTATTGCACGGATTAAAAATAATAAATACAATAAATATATCTATATGTGTATTGCACGGGAGAATAATGAATAACAAAAGGCTTATTTGGGATCCTGAACTTAAAATAATGTTCTGTTAACTTTAACAGTGCCGTTCTGCACAGCATGTGGACAACAAAAATGAAGGCACAACTTTAAAAGTTTGCTGCATTACTGCATTACTACTCACTGGTAATATAACAAAAGACTAAAAGCGACAGATTCACAGTGATGGATTACTGTACATATCACAAGCAAGTTTCATGTTTCTGAAAATTGGTTTAGTGTATCCGTGTGTAGAAATGGATAATGGCTCCGTGGAAAGTAGGAAATCAATGTAAGTCTAAAAACTTGGCAGTATAGTGGTATATGCTTAGAAAATGGTCAGCAGTAACATAAAGTATACATCATTTTTAGTTGAAACCTCAATCTGTGGTTGGTGTACAGGGTGTACCACATCTGCACCAGTGATCAATGTGCACATAGGCTGAATTTAGATAGTTTGTGCTCCATGGTCTAAAGAAAGGTGATTTCATCAGAAGAAGAAAAATATACTATTGTAACCAAATACATCTGATCATATAGTAATATAGCAATCAAACAGACATAGTGCTCTTTAAAGATAAAATGTTGTATCTTCTTCTTTCACTGGGTATGCAGCAGAGAAAGTTGTTCAACTACACTGTGTGGTATTTGTTTAATTTTTTATTATTTGACAGGCAGGTTGTTTGAGGTCAGGAAGGAGTCACAGTGACAGAGCAGAAGCCAGCTGGGACAAGGTTGACCCTCAGTCAGGAAGATCACCAGCATAAACACTCAACTACCTGCTCTGAATAATAAAACCTCACAGTGGAAAGTTTTGTTGAGATCAATATGTGTCCTGTAGTTAATATTTCCTGATGTGCATTACTTATTGTGGGGCACTTAGTAGCGTCAGGATGAGTTCTATGTTTGCTTGTGTGAAATTACAATAGCCACACACTTTAAAAAGACCACATATGGATTTTTTTAACGTTTGACAAATCCTTTAGTCACAACAGCACGGCCATATCATTCAGTGGTTTAAAATCATCATACTTCAACTCCTTTCAATCAGGTGTTACACTCTATCCTTCCTCTCAATCATCTTCAAAGTCAAACTTTTCAAAATAACGATGGCTAAGTCCTCCAGAATGTCATTTCTGTAAGTGAAGAAGCGGTACATTGAAATGCATACCTTTGATCTTCAGTGACTTGCAGTGAGGTTTACCATCCTGCTATCAAAGGGCCTTGCAAGTGAAAAATGTTTGAACTCATGGATATGTCATTGGAAAGAAACTCTTCCATTGTTGACAGATTATTCATACCGTTATGAATAATATTCCACCAGAGGATCTTACTGTAAGAAAAACAAAGACTACTTACACAGTACCTTAACATCCCTAGATTATATGATTGAATGATAGATTAGACATTCAAAATGTTAAAACAACACTGACATTTTGGGAAATACGCTTGTTTGGTGCAAAGTTAGATGATAGCATCAATATGAATTTAATCTCTGTGCACTTTGCAGCAACATGGTAAGACATGTTTAAACATGTGTAGTCATGTATTTCAATCTTCCTGCACCAATGTTGTTACATGAAATTCCATAAACTATTACACTGTTATTTATCTGTGCTTGCCGTTTTTTTTTCATCAAAAGTACAAAGGAATCGCCCTCATTTTTAAAATGGAATATAAACATTGAAAAAAAAGTTTGAAAGTATTCGTGTATACTGGAGCCTCTCTGAAAGCAGACCGAGTTTTTATTGGAGACACACAACTGCAGACAGCAACTTCAATAAATATTATTAGAGACTGAATTACCCAGCCGAACATGGAGAATGTAACGGACAGGGCTGATAGTCAGAGGTCCTTGGGTACCTATAAGTTGGCCAGGAAGCACAAGGACTTTACAGTGTGAAGATGACCAAAAGAAAAAAAATGAGGGCTAAAACTCCAAAATACTTAGAACCACAACGTCTGCGAGGAAAAGAAGGTAATTGAGTTTGTCACCAAGCTAGAGGGACAGAAGAAAGGAATACAGTCTGACCTGGACACGGCAGGAGAGAGAACACTTATCAGTGAAACTCTTTCATTATGTTCGGAAATATGACTATATGTATTTGTTATGGCATTTATGTGAAAAAATGGAAGGAAGAAAAGGTGAGGAATGGTAATAAGACCAAGCTCTTTATCTACGTATCATACCGCTTCATTGCTTGGCTTTTTTATTCTTCAGATATTCAGGCCAAGGCTGGGTGTTAAAAGGCGTTGTGATGTGTCTCCAGCAGTTGAAATATCCACCCCTGAAGTTCTCTCTATTATATTCCCTCTGGCACAAACAGGCTGCCACCTACGCCTTGCCTCATATCGATGTGCCTGACATTTGAAAATGTTTGACTGGCACTTTATCACTGCCACAGATTTTGTCTGAAGGGATGGCGTCAAGATTATGCCAATTTCCCAGCTTGAGTCAGGACACTGAGACGTGAAATAGATTTGTACTGAGAGGCTCGACAATTTAAAGAATACTGTTTATTGAATGAAAAAACAATTTTACTCAATTTAAGCTGGTTTATTGTCAGAGCTTAGTGTTGTTTTTTAGACTACTCTTTTTTTAGATGCTGATTTTTTTAAATGTTTGTTTGTAACATAAACTTTTTAATTCATTGCATACATAAATTAAACAGTGATACAAGACAGTGGGGTGGTGTACTGAGGGTGTATGGACATTTACAATGTACCAAAATAGTTGCCCGACATGAGTTGACCTGTTACATCTTAACCAAGCCTTGAAAAACTGTTGAAAGAAACTGGTGGTTTTTCCGAGTTTGGCATGTTAGACTAAAAATAAAAGTTTTTAGAGAAACAAAATGAATAAAAGTAAACTTTTGGTAGACTATTTGGTTATGCAGCTGCAATACAAAATCTCCCCCAAGTATTAAAAGTAATGGTGTATTAGAGTATGGTTAGATTTAAGCTGTTAGAGCAGAAAGCTCTGATGACTGCCTTTGATCATCAGTCCACACATAAATGTAAAATAACAATAGAGCGGAAGTTTAATCTTGTGAAGTCCTAAACCCTTTGTTAAAGAAATAAAGGAAAAATACATTAGGCATTTGCTATTTATCACTGCCAGTGCTACAACCGTGTTTCTGAAATTAGCATAATGAAGATGCCATGGGCTAAAAAACACTGGTATGAATGGATGATCTCTTTCACACTTACAACATTCATTTTCATGTTTTGGTTTTGATGAAAACCAACAAAAGGTACAGCCTCCCATCTGCAAGACATACAGCTACAGAGGGGATGTAATATCCTGGTGTATTTTCTTTTCTCTTATGCAAATACAACAGTTGTTTGTCAAAAGACTCATGTGTTCTCAATGTGTATCAATGTTTTCAAAAACAGTGCTCATGCATACCAAACTGATCACTAATTACTTGCCAAACTGCTTCAAGCTAAGTTAATGAAATTTCCAACAAGCTATCTATTACATGTCTTTTGTCTATTTGGGTATTTTATGGCTTCATTAGCTAGGCAACAGTACAGACATTATAAGTAATGAATGAAGAAATTACTTGCTCATTTTCTAAACAAAATAGAATAATGTCTTGTTCTAAAGATGATTTGATGCAATTTGAACAAATTATAGAATAATTAAAACGTTTTAATTAGTTGCTCAGTTTCAAATAAATAAAACAAACAAAACAAAACAAAAATCAAAAAGATCTATCTCCATGGATGTAAATACTCTATTATATACTGAAAGAAAGAAAGACAAAGATAATATTAGATGGTTTGCTAGTTTTCTCTCTATACCCACAAGCATACATATCGATCAATATAGTAGCAGTTTCTGACATAGTCCTGGTTGTGTGTGTGTGTGTGTGTGTGTGTGTGTGTGTTATTGAGTTTCACTATGGATACAGCACATATATTTCCAGAGGCTGTGAATCATTCTGTCAGGATAAACGAGTTGTCTGATAATTAGGGTTACTGCATCATCATGCAGTCACTGGTCAGCGGCAGACAGCTCCATCTCTCACATTCCTGTCTCATTCCCATTCAAGTCTCCTTCCACATTCACTCTCAAAGTCATTCATTATTTTTATTTCCTTCCTTTCTAGTCTTTTGTTGGTTGGAAATTGTTAATCTTAGTATATCATATCATGATATTAGAACATGACATATTTTATATATCTTTCAGTGATCATTCATTAAGAAAGCTGACATGGTATTGTTATTCTATACTGAGAAATTAAAACACTCAATCAGATGACTTGACATCATTAGGCTTTGACTTGTATCTGTTAGTGCTTCTTTTGAGCCAGTAGGAGGATACATGTTTTTGAAGAGAAATGTTTCTCAGGTCAATATGCAGAAGTTGCAACACGGAACACAACACCCTGATAAATTACAAATATGATGGGAAAAGCAACTGTAGTTATTGCTCCTGATCTTTCTAACACTCTCTTTACTGAAGTCAACTTTCTTGTAAAGGTGTTGATCAAATTGAGAATTTATTTGTGTTTATTTCTATTAGCTGGATAATTATTCAGAGACCAAAACAATTTGTTATGTGAGCAATATATTTGCAATGAGTACTGGGTTAATTTGGTTTGTTGGTTGTGGAATTGTTGCACAGTAATTTCTGTATCTCAACTGGTTGTTTTGCTAGAAGCAGCATCTTAACCTTTATACATCCACAAACAAGTCATCTCTCACTTGTCATTCAAAACGCAAGAAGAGTTATACTAATGCTGTTTTTAAAACTTTACAATAGCAAGGTTACACACAAGTAAACTTGCCAATCTTTCAGTCATGGAAAACACAATAAAAGCTGGAGGCTAAACCATCTACACATTTTCTTTCTAAAAAGCAAATACAGACCATGTTTGCACTCTTGTTGCTTTTCTTTTAAGAGTCAGGGAGAGAGAGGCAAATACAAAGAAAAGCAATGCAGTGACAAATCTGAGAATTGCATGACCAAAGAGATTATTTCTGCATTTATTTCTGCTTACGTAGTCTAATTGGAAGTGGCATCTCGGAGCAGTCAGATTACTTTCTGTCCTAAATGAGTGCACCCCAGCTCTGCAAAAAAAGCCACATGATAAGATATTGAGCCGACAGAGTCTGACCTCAGTACAGCTTGATAGAGCTAGACTCTACATCAGTCTAACACTGCTTTAACATTCAGGCTGCAACGCCACAAAAAGTCATGGCTGTTAAAGACTTTCTGAAGATGCTGCAGTTTCCAAAAGCTTCTTTGCCCAATAGTAATAAAATAAACCAACATTGTTTGAGTTCAGTTTGAAACTCAGTACTATGCACTATAAACAGGATCTGCAGACTAGACTTTCTCCTGCCTCATTTGTTTGGGGAATTAAATTAAACAATTTATGTGACTGGGAGAAAACACAAGGTGATTTTTCAAAGGGAAGACGCTGTTTGAGAAAGCTTTTAACTCTTCATATTCTACTAAAACCCTTAATTTCCCTGACAAGATTAAAACCATAGTTAAGAAGAACACATTTGCATTTGGATTCAATAATATTTTAAACCTTTCTGCTGTTGATTCTGAACTCTTACAAAATGCATTGAAGAATTACATAAAAAATACATAAATTGTTTTTTAATTGAATAAATAATCAATATTAATGGTAACATTTTGATGGAAGAATTCAACTGCTCAGATGTGTTATATACCAAATGTTTCATGCCTTAATATTACCACACAATTTGATTTTTACCCAGGCTTTACAAATGAAACATGACGAGCACAATCTTTTATAAATATGTGATTTTGAACATACAAAACTGTAATTACTTCTTCTGCCAATAAGAATAATGTGTTATGACACCCAGTGGAAACCTGGGTGATGGTAGTTTGGAAAAAGGGTCAGTCAACCTTCATGTGACTGAATAATCCAGAAAACCGGCAGAAACTTCAACTCCAAGTTTGAGGGTAGTGCCTTGGTCAATACTGCAGAAATAGTCAGTAAGTCCTTTTTTGAGACTGTGATAGACAATGAATGAGAACCCTCATTTTGTTCAGTTTCTCTCTTCGTCTACAAATCTAAATTAACTGAAATGGACTCGGAGTCGACTACTCCAGAAAGCAGGGGCGAGCACCTGTGGAAAGAGAGTGGCTGTCTAAAGTTTAGAAAAGTTGGCTTATGGCAGACTCATTACCACCAAGATTTCCTTGTGGTCGTACTGGACAGCTTCCAGGTGTGAATGTGTCTAATTGTTTGACTGTCAGCAAGGTGTTCCTAAAAAGAAAGCATTGCTCTTATTGAAACTTTTCTGATTAAACAGAGGTTTTAAAAAAATGATAGTTGTAGTACAGCTTCATCATGATGTACTGTAAAGCTTTGACAAAACAACAGCCCTTTAGCATTACAGATATTTTGACTTGTCAAAGCTACAAAAAAAAAGCCCAACATTTATGTCATTAGTCACACCTGTTTTGTTCCAATTAAGGGTACACTATCAGCAAGCCATACCAGCGAGCTAACAGGCTCATTACCAGGCCTCTGGCCACAATTAATGGATTGCAGCCATTATATTACTTATTCCGGTGTTTAACAGCTCAAAATAATCAACTTGAGAAAAGTGTAATCCTTCAGATTTTTGACACATCAGACATGGTAATCTGCATCCAACACGTTGTTAATGGTCCCTGCCAGCCTTTACATAGTCCCAATCCCTAATTACTAACAACAGGTGAATGAGCTATAGCCTTAATTGGTCTGATTGCTATCGTCATCATTAATGTATGTTTGTTTTTTTTATTGTGCAATGTACAAAGTACGATGGTTGCTCTGTAGTCTTCTCTGTAGTCTTCTCTATCCTGCATCCGTGTACTAAAGAACTAAAAAAGAATTGTTTTTTCATTATGAGCTTTGTGACGTAATAAAACTATACTTCAGCACATGAATGTAAACTAACATACACTTTTCTTTACTGTTTGTTTGTTTGATCTTATATTCTTTTTGGCTACTACAAGTGGAAATGACAGTAAATGGAGGGGATAAAAGAGAGCTGTCAAGTCTGTGACACATGCGATGCAGCAGTAGCCAAAAAACACATTTCTTGCTCCATGCCAGCGTGCCCATACTGAAGCCTCGATTTGACAGAAGCGATGCTGCCAACATCCATATCCATTATCACCATTGCTGCCACAGTATTGCTGCTTTAATGGTTCATTAATGGACTCGTTGCTAGAATACCAGCCTATGTAAGACTTTCACATTACCATTACATTATAAAGATACAGTAGCTAGATATGGCAGACAGTAAAAACACATCTGAATAAAAAGGAAAAACATGTATAGTTTGTTGAAAGTTTATATATATATATATATTTATTTATATCAAATAATGGAAACGCCAGTTGTTTATTTTCTCCAGTGGAGAAATTATTTTGACTTTTGCTTCGGAAACCTTGGCTGTCTGACATAACTCCACTTATTCTCTCAATAAGACATCATACACATGTCTTAGATGAGGATTCAAAGGATAAAAATGACCTACAGAAATGTTTGCTATAGTAAAGTCTGTGTGCAAAGGTGATATTACTGTACAAACATGAAAAAAACATAGTCTAAAATGAAGGCTCTCCAAGCTAATTTATACAAAAAGTCCCTGAGTGAAAGTTTGCCTGGATGTCTTTAAAAAGATTTTAAAGATGAATTAGTCTACAGCCACACTTCCTTGTGTGTGATTATTCTAAATGGGTCTGAGGCCCAAACATTCTCACATTTCTTCTTAAATTTACCAGAATAAAGAGATATTTTTTCTGAAAGGTTCTCTTGGGGCTGCACTACCATTTTGTCATGTTTTTCTCTCTAGGATTGAGTAGTGTACACAAAGAAATTTTAAACAGCTGGGGAAAAAACATGCTATTTGTAAAACTTTGTATAACAACCTATGCAACCTCTGAGATTTGCAAAACTCATTATGTGAATTTATGCAATCTCTATACAGAGTGAAATCATTACTTTACCAACGGTTCTCCTGGATGGAACAAAGGGACCTCCCATGTTTTGTGACTCACCAGGATCCCAGCAAACACAACACAGTCTATTCTTTCGACAGGTCAGACACAGACATCCTGAATCTGTGGTTTTGTGCAACCTGAAAGTAGAAGATAATTATGGTTATGAAAGAATGGTGGAGAGAGAAACAAAACAAAAACCTGAATAATTTATCATGCGACAAGGTAGATTTTTGCAAAAACTGTACCATGCTGACAAGCTACCTAAAGATAATGAGCTGACAACTCCATGAAACATATAACAGCCACATGATAATGGGCCAGTGTCAGTCTTTCTTTTATTATACTTTCAGTGATAGAACATGCTGCCTTTTGTAATGTTTGGATACCAGAAATCCATCTTTCCCTATTTCTCTTCTACACACTAAGGCAGCAGTTTCACGCTGATAGTGAACAGGGCACCATTATGTGAATGGTAAACAAGCCTCATAAGAAGATGAAATCCTGAGGGATTCTTCTGCAAGCACCTGCTCCTACTTAGATAAACAGCAGTGAATCCAGAACAGGAGGGGATGTAGATTGAGGGGGAGGGTACGAAGAATAGGAAGGAATGTATGCTCTCCATGTGCTCTATCATTCATTGAAGACAGTTTGTTGGATATTTGATGTAAAATGGATATGCAAATAAATACAACATCAGATCTTTGAATATTTTGGATGTGCCCTGGATGGTAGCAGTAAGGCACTAATGAGGTTATTGTTGTGTATGTGTGTGTGTGTGTGTGTGTGTGTGTGTGTGTGTGTGTGTGTGAACAAACACAAGCATGAAACACATGGTTTATAACTATATGTGCAACCTACTGACAGGAAATAGTGCCAATCCGTATGGTAAAACACAGTTTTCAAGTTCACAGTTTTTTATTAGCCACACTAGTGGCTTTACACAATGTCTTTCTCTTAGTTGGTTGGTCCATTCACAACTTTTGTCCAGACTGTAATATTTTGACAACTGTTAGATGAATTGCCATGAAAGTTTGTATTTGTGGTCTCTAGAGGATGAGCCCTAGTGATCACCTGACCTTTGCTCTAGTGCAGGTAGGTGCACCTTTTCACTTCTGTGAAATACATAAACATCTTCTAAATGGACTGACAGAAAATTACTTGATGAGAATGGAGGATGAGTCCTACTGACTTTCCCCCAATTGCCACCAGGAGGGTCACATTTCTGGTTTAGAGTGAAATATATCAACAACTATTAGATGCATTTCCAAAAAAGTTGATACAGGCAGTCATGCCCCCCTCAGGCTGATTAGAAATAACTTTGGCTACATTTCATCTGGTGCCATCATAAAATCCAATTATTATTCTGCACAATGCTTTGGTTTATGACTTGTAATTGTAAGACTATGATGAAATTCCCAACAGGCCTCAGCTGTACTTTTTGTTTATTGCTAATTAAACAATATTAGAAATGGTGGCTAGATGGTGAACATGGTAAACATTATACCTGCTTCACATGAGCATGTTAGCATTTTCATTGTAACCATATCAGCCTGCTGATATTACTGTTTAGCTCAAAGCACCACTGTGTCTAAGTACAACTTCACAAAGCTGCTAGCATGGCTGTAGAGTCTTAGTCTTGTTATTAAACACTGTTTAATGTAAAATTTTCAAAGGAATTGTTCCATGTTTAATTTGCAGCATGCACGCTGTGATTTGCCACATGAGCTTGTTTCTCTCATTTGGACATGTTTCAGTAATCAAAACATATGCAACAGCCCTTTGTAAAATGTGATGTTGCCACCATTTGTGATCTGCATGTGTTCCGTGCTTACACATTGCTTGTGTGAAACAGGCAATACGAGTGTGGCCCTGTCAGTGGCCCTGTTTGGTGGAGCCACAGTGGAGAGACAGGAGCTCTGTACAGCAGTGTCTTGGTCTATAATGTGTCCCATGTCTGGTGGTATTTCTTGGACTCCAGGTCAGTTTTCAGTGTTGGCTTGAACCATACAGCTACTGCTGGGTTCCCCTACAGTATACCTGGAAAGTATTCACAGTGTTTCACTTTTTCCACATTTTTTTATGTTACAGCCTTATTCCAAAATGGAATAAATACATTTTTGTCCCCAACATTCTACACAAAATATTTTTTGTGACATATTTTTGCAAATTTATTAAAAATATAAAACTAAGAAATCACATCACACAGCCTTTGCCATGAAGCTCAAAATTAAGCTCAGGTGCATCCTGTCTCCACTGATCATCCTTGAGATGTTCCTACAGCTTAATTGGAGGCCACCTGTGGTAAATTCAGTTGATTGGACATGATTTGGAAAGGCACACACCTGTCTATATATTCACTTGACAGTGCATGTCAGAGCACAAACCAAGCATGAAGTCAAAGACAGGATTGTCTCGAGTCACAAATCTTTGGAAGGGTACAGAAAACTATCTGCTGCCTTGAAGGTCCCAATGAGCTCAGGGGCCTCCATCATCTGTAAATGGAAGTAGTTCGGAACCACCAGGACTCTTCCTAGAGCTGGCCGGCCGTCTAAATTGAGTGATCGGGGGAGTAGGGCCCTGGTCAGGGATGTGACCAAGAACCCGATGGTCACTTTGTCAGAGCTACAGCATTCCTCTGTGGAGAGAGGAGAACCTTCCAGAAGGACGACCATCTCTGCAGCAATCCACCAATCAGGCCTGTATGGTAGAGTGGCCTGACGAAAGCCACTCCTTAGTAAAAAGCACATGGCGGCCTGCCTGGAGTTTCCCAAAATGCACCTGAAGGACCCTCAGACCACGAGAAACAAAATTCTCTGGTCTGATGAGACAAAAATTGAACTCTTTGGTGTGAATGCCAGGCGTCGTGTTTGGAGGAAACCAGGCACTGCTCATCACCAGGCCAACACCATCCCTACAGTGAAGCATGGTGGTGGCAGCATCATGCTGTGGGGATGTTTTTCAGCGGCAGGAACTGG
>JAVQJD010081066.1:0-10552 GCA_036023655.1 Nannoperca australis | reverse complement strand
CTGGCGCAGCTGTGTGGTTGTACTCACAGAGACCTGTGTCATTGTGTTTTATTGTGCCGAGATGTGGCCGTCTTATTGGTGTCTTTCTGATATTAAACTGCGATTTTACAGTTTAGTGTTCAATCTTGTTAAAGCTTGCATGTATTCTGTGTGAACTTAATAAAACTTTTTGTACAGATCATTTTAAATACCCTTTTATTTTTTTGTTTTGACAGTACTACGTAGAGATATGTATTAATTGCTGATGCGAGTTTATTGACTTTTAAATGCGCTGGAAAATAGCCCATTTTGTACACAATGGAGGTGATGCAATGCCCAGTAGTGGGCAAGTGTGTTTCTGTATACTATTTCTCCAGCCGTGGTCACGTGGTGTCATAAATGATGCTATTATGAGAAGTATTTATTGAAGTTGGAAAGTAGGACATCACTGAAGGCCTAGGTGTGAAATGCACGGCCCGTAAATGTTGGTTATATTCCAGAGAGGTGATTTACATTAAACGTCAATATTTCAGAGTGTACAGTATGTGGAATTAGGGAAAATGCCTCTTGTCATTCTTGTTCATTCCTTCTCACTAAATATTCTTTATCAAGCCAGAAGTCCAGTTGTTTCAAAATCTTAGGAGCAGTAGGATTTAGTGGCATCAAGCCTTGAGGCCCTTTAATACGTAGTACCTCTACGCTACTGTAGAAAAATGGCAGTGCAACATGTTGGGCTCTGTGGAGGAGGACCCACTCCCTCTGTAGAGGTAATGAAAGCAACAATTCTTATTTTTAGGTGATTATACACACAACGAAAATAAAATATTATATTCCATTTCCATTTTAAAAAAGAAATAAAGGTTTTCATTAAACAGGTATGTGGGAATAGAAATACGTTGCAAGTTTAACAAAAGGAGAGAAAAAAGAAACACATGTTTACAGTTGCAGGGTGCTTTTATCCACTGCATGGCTTTCAGCTGAGAGCAGATGGTGTGACACATCACTGTGCCCCATGTGTAGCTGGGCATAGCTTGAGCAAACTTGTGTCTCACAATTTGTTAAAATTAAAATGGAAATATTCATGTGTTGTGGTACAGCTTTTTCAGATTTTTACATTTTTAAACAAACAAGAGTGTCTTCCTACAAGCTGGAGGAGACAAAAGATGGAAAGATGATTGATTCACTAACTAATTAATTAACTAATATAATTAATTGCTTATACTGTATGTATACACGATGCCAGAGCAATGTTTGTGTTCTATTCTATTTTATATAGTTGTCATCTGCGGGCACAGGAGGTATGTGATCCAGAGAGCTCCATGTCCAGAGAAGTGACACTCTGCACTCATCTGACGCTCTGAAAAAGATGCATGGACTACAGTGTGAGAGTGAACCATACAAAAATACACAACAATGACCACAATGCAACCGAAATGAAGGATGATGTTGTCATTAAGATTAGCATAATTATACCTCGACATTGGTTAAAAAAGGTCACATGTACCTTACCTAATCACTGATGAACTAATGCACCACTCAGGGAGTATCAAACTGCATGGCTAACTGGTGCATGCTGGGTCAAGCTAAAATACTTAATGCTAACATGCTCATGCTGGATTTACCAGAAATAACTTTTACATTCACTGAGGAACCTCTACCTTTTTGATGATCCCAGATGTGACTGCAGAGCCTCATTCAACTCAAAACCTTTTGAATTTGAGGAGCGTAGTGGGACGGAGTGAGAATCTGAGTGAACTGGTTATATTATGCACTGAGAATGAATGAGCAGAGAAGCTGAACCTAGAGCAGATTGTGAAAGACTTTGTGGTGCACAACAAAAAACTCACTGAATGTTGTAACTCTTCCTCCAGAGGAAAATGTCAACAACCACCACGTTGCCTAGCACCGTAGCGTTGTGTGTATGCACCACACATTGAATAAAAACTTTGCAGTCTCTATTTTGGCTTTAATCTGTTTGACTGTGGGCTGCAGCCGCTGTGGAGATTATATTGTCTCTGAGTTGTCTGCCTTGGTGATGCTCTCAGGTCATTTCATGTGTCATCACATCATTACGTTTCATTGTGTCACTTCTTTTCTTGTTAATTAAGATATTAAAATTAGACAACACTGAGGAAGGTGGTCTATTTATAATAATGTTATATAACATAGTACATTTTTACACAGGTAATTTTACTTTTACTTGAGTGAAATGTCTTTGCAGTAACAGTGCTTTTACTTGCTCTTACTCTTACTCTTTCCACCTCTGAATACAATACAATTAAATGTACAGTATTTTCATGGTGCACAGATCTGGACCAAGAAATAAAACAGCAGTTGGATGTTACAGGATTCAACAATCATTATTATTGTTTCAGCAATAAAACTAATTGAAAGTGACTGTATTATAATGTAATGTTTATTTACGAGGTCAAAAAAAGGAAAGAGAGTATAACATTCATATTTAATTTAGTTTAAGTAATTTCTTGGTGTCTGCTGCTTCTATTCAATGGAACAATATGTAAAGGCTTTACCAAATAATTTGTCACCCCATAACCATGATTTTGATGATAGGCAGGTCAGTGTGTTCAGTGCTGTCTGTGTGACAAGAACATCAATTTTGGATGGTTGTGCTAAACCCTGGACGATGAACTGTGAAAATGTTACTATGTTATATAAAGGAAGGGTATGCCAACTTAAACATCAAAATGCATTGTATTTCTATGTTCTTTAGAATGACATATAGGTGTGGTTACTGATCTGATCAGCAGGACAAAATAATTTGTTGGCGTCTCCCAAAAACATTAAACATGAAGAAAAATAAATCTGTTTTGATGTCACAATGATAAGGTGGTTCTTCTCCACCTTAGAATTAGTCTTCTCCTGCCCAAAAGTTAGACTCAATACACACCCATCCACCACCCTCCACACCCTGACTTTGTGCCTCACCGAAAATGTGTTATTTTGACTGAAACCGTAAAGGCCTAAATTGTCCCAATATATTGAAGATATAATCATGTGAAAACTGCACAAAATTCAGTTGAAGAATAAACATTTCTCAGATGTATAGGTTACATGTAGCAGCTTTTGGTTTGATTGGCAGCCCTTCTGGCAAATTATCCATGGACAAAACTACAACATCTATATGACTCAGACAGGAAGGTGTTTGAAACAGTCAGTGACATAATGGAAATATAATTTCACTTGAAACAGGTTTTTACTGTTATCACTCCACGTCTTTAAAGTATTGAAATAAGCAGAAATATTAGGAATTGCCACATCTTTGCTTTAAAAACTATTGTCACATAGAGCAAGCATGTTGTGTTTACTCCAAGTTGGAGTTGGAGTTTGTGTTGGGTTTGCACTTCCTGCCCAGCTTGATATCAGACTAATACCATGTCATGTTATGATTACAGTCCGTTAAGACACAAGATCTGTTCTTTCACATTCAGGAAGCGTTATGTTGAACTGCTTGTTGTATCAGAGGGGATAAACAAAACATGTAACCAGTTGTGTCTGGTGTGTCTTAGCATGTGTTGTTTCACTGTGTCACATAGACAAAAGTCAAAAGCCAACTTGTGTGTTCAGGGTCAAGTGAAATCACTTCAAGCTCAACGCCAGTTGCAGTTTAGCGAGGGTTTACTGGGCCTGCCAAGAGGCATCGCTGTCCAAATCCCCACTGAAAGATGGCTTTAAGTGATGAGCAAGAAGCGGATGGCGCTCTCACAGAAAAGTTAGAAAAGCCGGAATTAAAAAGCTCTGCAGCTCTCCGGAAATAGGTTCCTTCACCCCTCCTCTTCCTATCCAATCTGTCTATCCATCTATCCATCCAGCTCTGTCTGTCTCTCACCTCTCACACTCCAGGCTCTTCAGCTCCCTCCTAAATTTATATTTGCTGTTGTCCAAGGATTGTTTTGCATTCAAATTATTTCAGACTCTTGCCAGTTTCTGTCACTGCATCTCTAAGTGCAGCACCAACAGCGCAGAGGGTCCCGTTTTTTTTGTCTCCGTCTGTTGCTTTCCAAGCTTGCTAACAAAGCGTTTGGAGATGGAGTAGTTTCAGTGAAATGGCCAAGTTTTTAGTAGCAAATCCTTCTAATCAACTGCACTGGGAACAAGTGGCATAGAGTGGCACTTTGTATAGGCTGACTTAAGTTATTTCAGCTCTACAGCAGAGTTAATAGTAAGATAGATACAATTATGTTCAGACATGCCTGAGTGAATATAATGTTCATCACTGGCGAAACGTGGCCTTTGAGTTTTGATAAGTTATGTCACTTCTTTTTGATTAACAGGCAGTTCTTAGCACCATATTAAAAACTTTATCATTTAGAAGTTTGGTTTAGCAGTATAATTTGCCTTATCAAGGCATGTGACACTTAAAAGATGATTTTCCCATAAGGCAACAGATAGCTAATATAAATATAAAGGCAATATAAAGGCGCTTATCTCTCTGGTACACCAGAGGAAGCCAAAGGAACCAAATATAAACAAACTGTGACAATGCATTTCTTCCCATTCCCATAGTAACCACGTCTCTGAGCAAAATATGTTGGTTTAACATACACAAGCCCTGCATTGTAGATAACAAACATTAATAATTATTCAATGCAGCTCATGTAGGGTGTCATTCTGATAATCGTTCTCAAATCGTTCATGCCTGTTGCAGACTTTATGTGGCCCAATCACTGATGTGTTTAAACTGACACAAGTCTTTGTTGTTTACTAACTAACACCACATGGAACAATATCAGTCTTATTATTACATGTGCAAAAGGTTGTCTTTATCTGTGACTTCAGTACAAATGTTCTGCTTTTATTTAGTGGAAGCGATATTCAAAGAGTTGATTTTTGACACTTTTGATTCAGTTCTTTATTTAAATGTGTGATTTAATAGCCCCTCTGGCATCAACAATCTACATTGAAGCACTTAGTTTATTCATCTCATCTTCTGCCAATGTTTTGGTGTAAGCTGTTACAGAGGACTTTTTCAGAGGCTTTAGGCAGAGGTTCCATAGTGCTCAGAATTACATAAATTCATTGAAGTGCTCTGGACAACAGCTGAAGTCCAAGTGGGCCAAGGTTTGCTGTCAAAGTGCATGCGTCGTACCCTGCTACACCACTGTCAGCTCCACATATGGAGTTGAAAAGCATTCAGTGATGAACAATGCATCTGTCACATCCATTTCCTCTGGGGTACACTGGCCTCCGCATTTGGGCCAAAGCAGTTCTTAAAGGGATCTATGTCAAAAGGCTGCAGGCTGGTTTTCAAATGTAACCAACCATGCTAGTCTGAGTGTATATGATCGGAATTGCATTTGAGGAAGAAAAGTCATGGGAGACAGAGCTCATGCTGTGAAGGCTTCTTTAGAAATTGTCAGGAAACTGGGTCAGGAGGAATGTACAATTGCATGGCTTCTATTAAAGGAAAAATGATTACAGGCTACTGGTTTGAAATGGAATAGAACAAGATGAACTGGAAAAGTATAAAAGGATTTTTGTAAAGTTCAACAAGTTAAACAATAAGTAACTTTGCTTTTCATAACTCAGGTTTGATGTCCTCCTTACTCAGCCTTTAAAGGGAAACTCCTATTTATACACATTTTGGGGTCTAAATGACTAATAATTATCAAAAGTTTTGGTCCAGTATATTGCATCCGCCGGCATTCACAAATGAGCTAAACATAATCCTTTCTGACAAGGATCCATACTTGCACCCTTGAAAAGTCTTTCTTTTTGCCAAAAGAAAGATGCTTTATGTTTAACCAGAAATAGAAAGTCTTGCTCAAGGAAAAGTATCACTCTGAAATCTCGTGAGAGGTTGGTTTGTTGCAGGAAGATGAAAGGGTCTTACTCTTTAACAAAACGGTCTGGCTGAACCCATTATCATTCTGGCAAAGGGGAAAATGCTCTGGCATGTTTGTATTTCTTTAAAACAATCACAATTATCATTGCACTAAGCACAGGTCCAGTGACTGTGCTTAGATGTAGTGAAAGAGGAAGAGAATTACGAAACTGATGGCCAATGGCAGGCTTATACACACCGACCGAACACAATGTTGAAAGTCTCACTACCGTGCTGGTGTACTGAGGCAAGAAGCCTGTTGATCATGCCAGTGTTTGATGTTTGGTTAAACTTAGTTTTCAATATTATATCATAAGGTTCTGGACATAATAATAATAATAATAATAATAATAATAGAACTCCCATGAAGGTTATAAAATGGGTATTCTTCGCTTTTAGTCAGATTATCTGTGCTATTTTGACACATTCATTTAATATTGTCTGTGACACTCATTATGCAGACATCTTAGAGGCAATGACTTGCTTTCTAGTTAAGTATGTCACATCATTATAAAATGCCAAAAAACTAATGAATATATTAATGATTTAAATGATGCGTTTTTCAATGTCAAAATGTCAAATCAATCAAGTGAATTTGAAGAAAATCACATAGAGCAGGTTCACACATTAGTGGTGTGTGATGGTTGTGGTGTATGAGTGAGCTGTATTGATCTCTTTAACAGAAAGCAGCAGTTTCTATGCAAAACGTGTTGAAACCTGGCTAAGCTAATGTTGCCTTATACAACTATGATAACCAAGGCCACAGATTCGAGACGAGACGAGTCGAAACTTGCGGTGTGTTCTGAAACCCGCCAGTTTACTCCAATGTGACTAAATGAGACAGTGTATTGTTTCCATAGGAACAACTCTCTGTTGCCAACTTTTCTGGCTTTTTTGTAGGTGGATATAATTTGTAGCATCTTGAAATATGAATGAGCATAGTAGGATAGTTACTTGCTACAGTTGCATGGTTAGGTTTATCCACCAAAACAACTTGGTTAGAATTAGGAAAATATCATGGTTTGGGTTAAAAGAATAACTCAACGTTGAACTACAGTATGTACTTTTAGTGCTTAAACCTAATCAAACCTTTTCACAGTGTTAACCACATTAGAAGGGCTTTGAGGCAATCTTCTTCTACCTGCAATGTTCTAAAACAGATTCGTCTTGTTACAAATCTTGGGTCTGAACTGAGCTTTAGATAATCACAAGTCACCTGTAAAAAAAAAGATACTCAATGGATATTCATGTCCATGTTTCTGTAACACCCCAGACCAGACCACACTTGCTTTAACCCTTCAAGATGAAATGATACTACAGTTCCCATCGAACCACACATAAATATTAAATTCATGAACAAAGTCAAGCAGCACTTGTGAACAGCACTCCAAAGTGCAAAACACTCTTGGGAATCCCTTACCTTTTCTGTGTTGTTCTTTCCTTTGTAAACCTTTGGTTTGAAGGCCACTGTGGGTTCCCCGGTGCCAGCTGAATAAAGGGAAATCACTTGCCCTGTCATCTAGATTCACCTTGCAGCCCAGCAGCAGGAATACGGGGGAATTAAGCTACAGTGTGTGCTGCTGCTGTTTGTATTTCCCTTCCACGGCAGTGGTACAAGCCAGAGAGAAAATCCAGTCACTTGAGCTCCGACACTTACCACTGATAGAGGAAAGACACATTTTTAACATCTTGAGACAGCATGTTTATTTATACATCCCTTTATCACAAGCTTGCAAATCAAATATAGCCCCATACTTTCTCCTTACTTCTCCTTTTTGCTGGTCCTATACACACAGTTTCAAGTTGCTTTTTCCGGTCAATGTTGCAGTGATAAAAGGGCAAGCAGAAAAGCCCAAGCATTCATTTCCCCAGCATCGTCCTCCAGCTTTCCATCCATCATTAAGAGAAGACAACGGAACCAGAAGAATGTCAAATTAAGAGGCTTTCTGCTGCTGTTGCTGTGACTTTCTCTGCTTGTTAGCCACGACTGAGCTCACAGCTGGCCACCCTGAACACAAGCGCCATCCACAGAATCAATGACAAGTCAATTTTAGGCAAACAGGGAATGCACACAGGGTCACACTGAGGCCCAGGCTAATAATAAGCCATATATCTTATAATTATTATTATTTAACACTTTTTCTTTGTAAACCCGGGTTACTGTGGTGATCCCTTCTGTGCAATGTGTGTGTATTTGTTTAAGTGAGGTAGACTGCAGGCTCTAAATCCTGCTCATAGATCAGAATTTGAGTGTCTGTCTGTTTGTGTTAGCACTGTGATGGACTGGCAACCTGTCTGAGATTTCTCTCTGCCTTCCATGCACTTCATGCTGGGCTCCAAACCCTGATGACCATAAGAAGGAACAAGCAGGTAAAGACAATGAATGGATGTTCCTTTGAATCCTGCTTACTGGTTAGCTGGCGCTTATCTTCCAATTCCACTCTCTGTGGAAGGTTGTCATCTGACAAAGAGTCCCAAAATGCTTCATAAATAACAGTGAGAGAATGTTTCGGATGACTTTGACCGGCACGCAGCTTCCTTCACCTATTATGAAAATGTTGGTGAATACTGTTAACCTATTAACCTTGACGAAGGTGACACCTACAGAAATAACACTACACAAATTAAGGTTTCGTACAAGGATGACAGTTTGTCGTTCCACCATTTTGGTCAGATTCAAATATGTTTCCTGCGTATTGACATTTGTGGCCCCCAGCAGGAGTAAATCTTCTGGGGGGTATGAGGGTCAGCTGCCACCCCTACTGTGTAGTTTGCACCCCAGCTGCTTCTGTTGCTTGCTACAGAGCTGGCACATTCATCCCTTACAATTTAAAGATATCATCTGCACAGGTTTTGCAGTTTACAACATCTCCATTTTGATTGAAGAGTAACTCCACCCATCAAATTCTGTTAGAAGCCTCTCTCCCAGCATGTTTAAAAAGTGCATTGAGTGTGGCCTCGTGGCTACATAGTGTGTGGGTCAGGAGACACGGGGGAGACTGACTGACACTTATTACAGTCTCTTTTTATATTTATTTCATGAATTCCAACCGGTTGACAGAATTGGCTTTGCAGGTTCTGGGCTGATTTAAAACAGTACATGGTGTGTCGAGACATTTTCAACCCATGAAATGCCATTTTATATAAATGTGGTAAGAAATGTAATTATTAACAGCAGCCTTGATGTGTTTCATCATAGTGCAGTCATATCATTTAGTTTACAGCTCCAAAAACACGTTGAAGTGTGCAACACCTCTTTAATATCAAAGAGCTGCAGGTGTTCCGCAAAGGCATTACATAACATTTGAATCAGTGGTGTTAAATAAATGTGTTTTACAAAAGGTCAGGTGGGGACTATAACCTCAAAACTGTTGAAGATCAATTACTTTTACAGTATTTGTTTAGTGAATAAATATGTCTAAAATTGGCCACTCTATAACACCCATCTGTTAATGTGAGTACAGGACTCTGCACGCAAACAGGCTGCAGCCTTCTCTGTCAGGCTAGGAAGACTTTAGCCATCATGTTATTGGTTAGTCGAATTACCACTAAATGTTACATGTTTATTATTTGATTGTGGCTAATTAACCGCATGCTCCTACATGGGATGTTAGCCGTCTAAATGCTTTCATATTAAGACTTTGTTAAGACTGATGAGGACTGGACATAAAGAAGAGAGGGAGAGGGCATAGAGATCAGGAAATAAAGATGGAGAAGAAGTGAACGTGAAAGATGAGGGATGATATGTAAACCACAGCTGGCTGAATTACTTGCAGTGAGAGGAAATGTGCTGTATACTTATATTGTTAAATCATTTGTGCCATGAAGGTTAATTAGATGAGTTTTAAGCAGAAATGTTAAACATGTGGCTGGTGATTTCTAGGTAAGCACGGCAACAAAAATCAACCTGTAAAGGATGTCAAAGTTTAAACAACTTACTAACTTTTAAGCATTTCATGCTTTTAGCACTACAGCAACAGAATGACACTCTGACATGCAACAGAGATGTGGGTTGCTCTTCGGTAATATATAAAAACAGAGGATTATTATGTTTAAATTAAAGAAGAGAGGGAAAAAGATAGTAACCAAAAGCAACTCTGTTGGTGACTTCAGAATGAATGTGATGGAAGTTATTTGCCCTCACTTGAGACAGAGTGAATGAACATGTCAGCCTGGTGCTTTGATCAAGTCTATGAACAAACAATATGTTGTTTATTTATTTGTTCATGGCATACTTGTATAGCTTATTTTCAGGTTTTCTGCAAATGTCGATCAAGACTTCAGAGAACGTCTTTGTTTGCTGGAACACACTCATCGTGTTTCCCTACATCTGTTCACCACCAAATCATCACATTTGAGGAGCATCATTGATCTTGCTGCCGTAATCGTGCACTAGTTGCTCCTCGCTATTAAGTGTTTTTTTATTTTGTCACAGCGTTGATGAATAAAGCTAAAATAATATGCTGAAATATCTTCCTCCTAATCACTGGCACTGCCAGAGACACAAGCACAAGTTCTGTTTCACTAGCAAGGAACACACCCTCCATATGATACGTTTAAAAGATTTATTGAACAGAGGTACATGTCGAATGTTTGAATATTGCTGATGGTTTGCCCTTACAAGTCTGATGAGACGTCTTGTTGTTTTCAATCATGGTTCTATGCACTTGATGTAAAGCTCTTATTTTGGAAGTCGCTTTGGATAAAAGTGTCTGCTAAATGCCTAAATGT
>JAVQJD010081059.1:0-47348 GCA_036023655.1 Nannoperca australis | reverse complement strand
CTGGTACTGGCCTTCCAAGCGGTGAACAGGACTGCACCAACCTACATCCAGACCATCCTCCAGCCTTACACCCCCACCCGCCAACTACGGTCCGCCTCACAGAACCGCCTGGCGGTTCGCTGTCCCAAAGACGCCCGCTCACACTCAAGACTGTTCTCCTGTCCGGCCCCCCAGTGGTGCAATCAGCTCCCCACACCCGTCAGACAAACAACCTGTCTGACCACTTTCAAGAAAAGACTAAAGACTCATTTGTTCCGGGAATACAACAGCACTGAAAATGTGACACATTGGTTCTATAAAGTATAGCATATTGTAGGATATTATAGTGGAATGGTATATCTAGTTTGAATTTATTGTATTTGATAATGTACCAAGATCATCTGTTCTTAGATATAAAGCGTCTGCTGAATGCCTAAATGTAATGTAGTGTCTGGATCTTGAAACGTGAAAGAATAATACGACGGGTCACTGCACGACAATCAAGAGTATTTCAACTTGATTTTGCAATGATTTTGATAAATGCAATTAGCTTAGCACAATGACTGGAAACAGCTAGCCTGGCTCTGTCTAAAGGAAACAAAATCCACCTACCAACATCTCTAACTCTCACTAATTACCTTGTTATAGCTTGTTTGTTTAATGGGTACAAAAACTGGCATGTAAAAACAACTACTTTACATGAGATTGTGTGTCAAAGTATTTCTTGGTCAAGAGAAACTGCCTTTCAACTGCTGCAATTTTTTTTAAAACCAACAAATATGTTGAGGATTAGTGAGCTATAGAGGTGCTACTGGTCAGATTTCGTGACCTTGGACAGAGCCAAGCTAGTACTTTTCTCTTGTTTCCGGTCTTTATGCTTTATTATACTGGCTGCTGGCTGTAGCTTCATGTTGAGACGTATGAGTGGTATCAATCTTCTCATCTAACGCTCAGCAACAAAGCGAATATATAACCCAAAATTGTCAAACTCTTATACACGAGACTCAAAACAACAGAAACAATATGACTTGATAAAGTGATAACTGCAGCGCGATAAATGCTACAAGTCTGATAAACAGTCTGACAGTGGGCACATAGAAGTACTGGGTGTAAAGGTCAGTTTTTAAATCCACGGTTTGACTTTACACCAGCTAAACCGAAAACTAAATTGCCCACTTATGCTGTTAAGGTCTGGGGGCCACAAATTGAGGGTGCAGATGGAGTCGTGCTCCTTCTGACTGTGAGTTAAATGCCGAACAGACGGCAGCGCTGGTCAAGACCCGCTGGTTCCCATGAGTCAACGGACCCCGAGTAAGCCACCAAAGCGACTACTAGTGTAATTGCCCACACACCAAATAAATAAATAAAGCCGTTGAGAGCGTACAGGGTCTGCCAAGAATCACCAGGATAAAGATCAGGGTGGGAGAGCGTCTCAGGCCCCCGGTGGCAGTGATTGCCAGAAAGAAAAACATTTGGCTCCCACGCACATTGTTGTTGTAATGAATGTGAGGGGGCGGGAAATATCAGTCACCATGTTTACATCAAGCTTTACTGTAACTGTGGGACCATCTGACACAGGATTTCATACCAAATCCCCCACTTTAGCCTCATCTGAACAGTTTCTCACTCTATTAAAGGATCGGTTCACCCAAATGACATTTGCAGGGACTAAAAGTAGTTTCTGTGATCTCTGTGGATCGTCCAGAGAACCAGGGACGTTGTTTCTGGAAGGACGTGTTACTGGGGAGTTTTGAGCTAGCCGCGTGGCTGTAGGGGTGTCTGTCAGTCCGTCCACTGCTTTGGTCCAGACTGAAACATCTCGACAACTATCTGAACTATTGGCACACAATTTGGTCCACACATTCGTGATCCCCAGAGGATGTATCCTAATGACCCACTTACTTTTCTTCCAGCGCCACCATGAGGTCCACATTTGTGTTTTTAAGGGAAATGTCTCAGTAACTACTTAAAGGGGTTGTCATGAAATTAAGTACTAGTAGTTTTAATTTTTTGCAGCTGTGAGCGGCTCCTCAGTGCATTGCATTGTGGGACAACAGCACACACACAAAACTCTAGCATTTACAGGGTGCACACCAACTCTTTGGAGGACACTTTGTCACTTTTCCAGTGTGATCACACTACACACCCAAAACCAGCTTGGATTTAGTTACAGTTGGGTCGCAGCTTTTGTCTTGTTTATATTTTGGTGTGATTTTTTAATAAGGCAATCTTTGTAAATTGTAAAACTAAAGTTGTAAACTAATGACTTTATTAAAATGAACAAACTATTTATTAATGCTTTATAGACCAGTATTAAGCCATTAATAAGAGCAATGTTTGGGCCGCCAGGTTGTGATAAATCTGCATGAAACTCGCTTTGTCTTTTAAGACACTTCTTTAGTTCATGAAGACGACTTCTCCAATAAATGACTGCAGGACATCTGGACTAAAATCCTTTCATAAACAACATATTAAACATTTACAACTACAAATGTTCGATTGTTGTAACAGCCCTTCATTAACTCTAACATTTATACATTTACTGCAGACTTAATGGCTTATTACAAAAAGAGGAAACCAATGAGTATTTATTAACGGATTACCAACATTCATAACTAATTATTAGAGAGAGAAAGATAAAAAAACAGTGAATATCACAATCGGGTAAAAATGGTTTAGAAAGAATGACTCATAACTGATCCATACAGCATTATAGATTTTCAATTAATAAAGCCATTAGTTAAAACGTATCAACCCGTCTTAAAAAGTGCCATACCATCATTCAAAACTCAGAGAACTGTAATAACATTTTATTATAAGCTGGAGTTTCTCCCAGTGGAGAATTGTGTGAAATCTGTCGTGTCACTTTTTCTGTGGGAAAAAAAAAACCCCATTTGCCCCACGAGCCTCCTCAGGCACTGATGTCATAAATACAAACATCCTCATCGGACACAGGGGCCCCGCGCTGCCGTCGTCACCGCAGGCCTGAGTGTAAAACACTTAGCAGGAATACAATGTCCTCGTCTGCTGGACCTCTGACACCAGTTTAGATCATAGCAGTGACGGGTGGGGAACACATTTTCTCACGCTGTCGCCATCTTGGATGAGCTCAGACTTCCCCTAGTGGGTTTGAAAGTGACACAGTTTGTTCCTTCACCAAAGAACATTACGTCAGATTGAAACATTAACGCTAAACTAAACTGCTTGTTCGTCTGCGACAGGGTCGGTGGTTGGTGGACAGCCCAGGAGTTCAGTGTGTGAAAGAGATGGTGGCTATTTGAACCCGCAGTGAATCAGGATGGAGCCCGTTAAGAGAGACATGGAGCTGCTCAGCAACAGCATGGCGACCTACGCACACATCACAGGTAAAAACTGTAACGGTGGTTCTCAACCCGGGGCTCAGGGCTCCCTCAAGGGGTCGCGACATCAATCTGTGGGGTCACAAGATGATTACCAGTGTTAAGAAAAAAAAACTCAACCATGCCAAACTAAATTTAGTTTTCCGCATTTTTCTTGACAAAAACTAATTATACAAATATAATTTAACGTCTTCAGGCCTTTGAAAAGTATTGAAGGAAATACATTTAATGAGAAGACCAGTGATACCACGTTCATGTCCGTACGCCAAACTTAAAGATACCACCAGCAGACGGTTAGCTTAGCTTAGCTTAGCACAAAGACTTGAAAATCTGTTATTAACACGTTACATCTTGTTTTTTTTAATCTGTAAAAAGAACTTGTGTACAATAAACAACAACTTGTCTTAACTAGAAGTATAAAGTCGCACAAAATAGAAATTCTCAGTTACTTTGTTACTGTTGTTGGGTTCACAGCCAATCCGGAGAGCTTCGCCCTCTACTTCATGATGGGCGTCTGTTTCGGCCTGCTCATGGCGCTGTGCCTCCTGGTGGGCGGCATCGCCTGCAGGACTCGCCGCCGCGGCAGACCCCGCCGCCACAGCAGGCCTCCCCCTTCCCCCGAGAGGAGACAGCTGAAGGAGTCCAGCGAGGAAGAGGGGGACGAGAGTATCGCAGAGGAAGATGGGGAGGAGGCTGAGGTCCCTACAGTGACAATGGGGCCCCTGAGTGATCACAGCAGCCAGTCTAACGGCACCCTGAGGAGCGTGAACGTGTTTGCGTCAGCCGAGGAGCTGGAGAAGGCGCGACGCCTGGAGGAGAGGGAGCGCATCGTCAGGGAGATCTGGAGGAACGGACAGCCGGACATCCTGGTCACGGGGACGGGGACTATTGGACGAGTGCATTACCAATAACAGGCACTTTGACTGTGCCCTAAAAATCCACCTCACAGACTACGGAGGACATCGGACAGAGACCTTTTCACCTTGATTTGTGTGGCGACCCAAAGTGTTCAATATTAAAATGATTGGAGTGGTGAGAAGATCTAAACCTTATGTTCTTCAGGGTCATTTATGTTTTCTTTTAACCTCCTCTTGACTCAGAAACAAGACTAAGAGACTTTGAGCTAAATGCTAATGCTAATTTAAATGTTGTACCTCATGGATCGCTAAAGTTATCACAGTTCATGCTCAGGGGGAACATGAATGTCTAAATCAAATTTCACGATAAGCCATCAAATTGCCGTTGGTACATTTCAATCAAAACCACGTGCCAACCTCACGGTGGCGCTAGAGGAACATCAAGGTATCACCAAAGTCATTAGGGTTCATCATCTGGGAACTATGAATGTCTGCACCAAATGTGCCAATCCATCCAGTAGGTGTTGAGATAATTCACTGGATAACCTGATATGTATTTTATTATGTTGTCTTCATCAATTTAATACTGAACACTTTTGGTCTTTTATAGATGTTGTATTGCTTCTGACATAATATATATGTTCTGTATGCTGCATATTGGGCTTCATCTTCATCTGTACAATGTGAATAATTAAAAGTTTAACCACTTTTTGAGTCAACAGAACACATATGTATCATTGGATGTAGCAGTACGGTGTGAAATGTGAGAAATGACTTCTGAAATATGAGGTTTTGTCCTTTTTCGTGCTTTTCACTGCGCAGCTGTCACGAGTTCACCTGAGCTCTTGAACCGCAGCCGACGTCTGTTTGTCTCTGCTGCTGTTTGCTTGCGTTCAACCAATGGATGTCACCTCAGCAGACATCACCGTCACTGTTCGGGCTCCACATCACTTCCTGCTCTCCCAGCACCTCCCAGTTTCAGCTCTCTCTGCTGAAGACACGTCTGCCTCTGGCTATGAAAGAGCCATTGACCTCGGCCGCACTGTAGATATTACCAATGCAAAGCTTCCCCAGCTGGATCCAAACGATGCTCCCCGAGGACAAGTCTATTCACTGTTGGCTGGAGTTTCTCCTCCTGCGTCCATGAAAAGGCCCATTTTGTTACAAGCGGATCGCCTGTGTCCAGTTCTAAGTGGAACTCTTCTTTAAAGATTTTAGAAAGAACTCAATTCTGACAAAACGAGTCACTCGAGACGATGAAGTGTGCCGCCACGTTTGTTCCCTCTTGAACAGATTTACTTTGTTTTCCAGCTTTGATACTTTTAAAAGAATTGCTCATAAACATTTTGAATTGATGACATGCTTCCAGGCCAGGACTCACGGATCTGATTGCTGCCACTTTACACTTCTTCTGCACCACCTTTCCTTTTTTTTGTCGCTCTGGAAAATTATAACAAACTTTTTCCCACTACTTTCTGACGTTTTATAGACAAAACATTGAAATAAGACCGATTCATCGATAATGAATAATCATTAGTTGCAGCCACCTCTGGTCACCTTCATGAAATATGTCTAAAGTTACCACTTCAATACGTTTATACATATCAGGTTTTAATAAAGTCAGTAGAGGAAAAAAGAAATCGAGGAGAAAACGAGTAGATTTTTGCAACTATTAATATTTTTCCACAGAGGTAATGTGAGACCCCCAAACAATGAAGTAAATCACAAACCATTCAACACAGTGGGCCGTCTAACATTTCTACAGTCTGTTCATTTGTAGATCTAAAAAGAAAAAAAATATCACTCAGAATTGCCCTGAATCAAAGAAAAAGTCTATTGAAAATTAAAAGACAAATTCTTAAAAGCTCTTAAAAAGTAAAAAAGTTGTCCGATTAAACAAAAAGAAAACGACAGTCCTACAGTTCTTAGTACATGCAGTATGTACAGTCAAAAGTGGGACGAAGCAGCACAGTGAGATTCACAAAGCTACTTCTAGTTTGTGTCAACTCTTAAAAAAATACACTTTCATCTTCACCTTTGACAAAATGTTGTGTCACAAATTTTAGGATTTCTTTTCACCATTTCATGTTCGGACAGTTGTGTTTGCGAGAGGATTAATGCAACTGTTGTATTTAAAAAAAAAGAACCGTTCTGTTTTTATTTCCCCTCCACCGGGTGTTAAGATTACAATAATTTAGGTCTTAGAACTCTATACATGTATTAGCTTTCTGTAATAACGATCCATTTTTTTAAAATTAAAAATCTAAACAGAAAAGCCACTCGCCTAAATTGATGCGACAGAGGCGGAAAAAAACCCACGTGTGTGTTCGGTCTAAAGCAAATCAGGGGATTCTGGTGTCAATTCTTCACAATTTACACTTGTTTACCTGAAAACACCCACAATCAATGAGAATATACTGTAGCGCACACACACACACACACACACACAGAAAATGTCTCCACTTCCTAATGAGAAAGAACAGGTCAATATGAAAAAGCTCAGATTATATAAGTGACAGGCGCCGATCGTTCGGGGGGTTCAGCAGATAGTAACTTTCGTGTTTTGATAACTTGACGATCGTGAGCTCTGAGCTCACTTCTGATTGGTCCCGTGGAGCGAGGCGAGGTATGAATCAAACATTTCATGCAGTAACAAAAGATTTATCACGGCCCCAAACACAAAAACAAAACAGTGACATGGAGGTCGTCTAATGCCTTCTCACGCTGACAGACGGGCACAGAGCTGTGCCTTCAAACACCGTACGTTATTATTTTCTAAGGCACAAATACAAGAGAATATTCATCTTTGTTGCCTCAGTAATTTCTCCCTTAAAAAGATACGAGCAAGTCGACCAGCTGCAAAAAAACTAAGCTCACTGTCACGTTAAAAAAACAACAACGAAGAAGAAACCCCCCGACTCTAACGAAGCTAACCCCAGAGTGCGGCTCTTCAAGTCAGTTACAGGTCTTTCTTCACTTTAACCGTGAGAAGGCTCAAACTCACTCAACACATTTTTTTTAACTATTGAATGACGTGGAGGGGAAAACAAAGAAAAGGACGACCCCGTCGTTTTCCAACCGCTCTGACGCGGAGACGCTGTCGAGCGTGTGGCTGCTGTCGATGGGAGCCGAGCGCTCTACTGCTTCGGGGCGGGGGCCTCTCCGGCGGTCTTGGTTTCTTTGCGCTCTACTTCTACGCCGTCGTCCGCCAGCTCGCCCTCTCCTCCTCCCTGGAACATGTCGTGGGTCCACTTGGGGCTGCTGCCTCCTTTGCGGTAGACGAAGCGCCCCCGGCGGGGCGGGAAGGAGCCCCGGCCTCTCCCGCGGTTGTCGATCCAGGTTTTCTCGCCATCGCGGTCGTCATGCTGGAAGACGAAAGGAGCAAAGATGAAGTCAGAACATCAGAAGGATCATTGAGTCGCTTCTCATGTGACTTCGCTCGATTGGTTTCTCTGATGCACTTTCATCTCCTTGTTGCATCGGCAACTTACAACTTATTTCTTCACTGTAACTGCAATGCAACTATTTTATTTAAAAATGTTATTATTATTCTGCATGTCATGAAATGTTCCTTGAACCACCCCCCAAAACTCAACATCAACTTAAAACGTATCAAATGTATTCACACATTTTAAGCCTTTTTGTTTAAATATGAAAGTTTGATATAATTATATTGAATAAATATGAAGAAGTTGGTCCAGAATTGAATTACACCCTTTACTTTTGCTGCTACTTCACTTCACGAAAGCTTTTCATTCATCTTTCATCCTGTGATGCAGTTTTTGCGGCCGGAAGCAGAAATGACTAATTGTTTGGTTCACGTACGTGAAAACTCAGAAACCGATATAAAGATCGTCCGAGCTCTGATTGTGTGGGGGGACGTCACTCTCTCCCCTCGTGTCCTGCCGGCCTCCATGCTGTCGGACATAATGTGGCAACACTGGCCTAAAACTAACCTTGAAGTAGTGCTATTTTTAAACTCGACAGTGTCTTTAGACTGACCTGCACTCTGAATTGTTAAATTGAACATTAACAGGAACACACGACTTAAAGCCAAATCAAACCGTGACAAGTGTTTGATTGACGTGTTGCTAAACGCCGATCGGTGCACCCCCGCCCGCTTCAAACCCAGAAACAGCACAAACAGAAAACCCCGTGTGAAATAAACAAACCTGGTCCGACTTTGGCGGAAATCTACGTTGCGGAGGTTGACGGGCCTTTTTCACAGCAGACATTTTGACATGCCACAGTAGGAAAAGCACAGGTGTTACTAGAAATAACATTAACAATGGCTCTTTTCTATTCAAGTGCCCCAGTGAGCCAGCATGCAACAACAGCAGGACCCTGAAAGAGAAGCAGCTAAATGAAAGTCAATTCATGTCAAAATGTCTCCAGTGAAAAAGGCCTAATGTTTGAATTTAACCAGCTGTGTTTGGCACTGAATGTACGTACCAGGTAATACTTCCTGCTCTTGGGAGTGTATTCGGGGTCCCACTCCTCCTCTGGGGGGCGAGCTGGAGGATTCATATTGGCAGGGTTTCCATTGCTGCTGTTTCCTGGATAATTCCCCCTGTTCCAGCCTCGCCCTCTCACTCTGGGGAACTGATGGGCAAAAACATCAGGTGGGTTCAAGTCAAGGGCCCGAAACACACTTTTCCACATTAAGATGGAGGAATATTTTAGAAACTTTTATCTACGTCGGAGTCTGAATAAAAATCGACCCAGCGACGATGACAACGACAGTACACACACATCAAAAAGCCACATGGATGAAAATCAGGCATTTGTTTAGTGATGAGGTGAAGTTCCACTGATTTGCGCTACATTACCTTAATAAAAATCAGGTAGTGCATGGAACATGTATGACAGTGTCATCATCATTATCATCATCATCATCCACATTATGTTCCTTTAGCATTAGGAGGAAGGAACAGAGCAGAGAAGCGTAGTCTACTGTGATGCCGTTAGGACAGAGAATCGCAAGAAGATGAGATGTCAATACCTCACAGAGGAAAAAAAAACACAAATACAGCAGAAGAGATGGAGGAAGACGCGGACGGGAACTTACAAATCCGCGGCCTCTGCCTCGCTCCGCGTTGTGGCCCTCGTACTCCCGAGGGGCTCTGTCTGCGGGCCCACTGTGGTCCCGTGGAGGATAACGTGGGTGGCTGTAGCCCTCCTCAAAGTGCTCCATCCCCTCTCCCATGTACTCTTTACCTCGGAAAGGTGGAGGATAAGGGGATGGAGAGGAGGAGGAGGAAGAGGAGGACGGAGAGCGGTCCCGCTTCTTCTTGCCCTTCCTGTGAGCACAAGCGTGAAAAGGTTGGATGTGAGCGGCGGAAAAAACTGTTCAAACAGTCTGAATGTGCAGATTGTGGAACATCTGAGTGGTTACCATGGTTACAGGAGACATCTCTGCAGTAACAAACAACGCCCTTTCTCTAAATAAGATGTGCCAACTGTCTCGTCATTTAAATATGTATGTATAATAATGTTCAATGTACTGTTCAGCCGGGGCTCAACCGCTCCTCTGTGCATTAAGAAGAAATCTTTGCTTCTTCTAAAAAGACAAAGACAAACAGGAAACTGGAGAAAGCCTCAACCCGTATTTAGATTAACGCCTTTAGCTCCTTAGCTACTGTTTCCTCTAAGTGGAGAATCTTTCCTTTACCACAGACATGGAGTTGACCTGTAGGCGGTTACAGCAGGCGGTATTTTATTTGTTTCTCGTGTACTCTGTCAAGCACAGAGGTTGCCCTTCAGGTGGGAAATGTGTTACATAGATAAATCTGCCGACTTGTGACCCACTGCTGTATTTCTTGATTTTTTTTATGTTAAGTGACTGCTGCTTCACACCGAGCTGTCGTTTTGAGGGGAGGGGTGGTGAACTGGTGGCCAGTCCTCCATCACGTCCCCTCTAACAACAGTAACCACTCCTCTACATAGTCTGAGGATCTCCCCGGACACACGGGACCGCGTCGACCTCTAGTGGAGTCGCCGAGGCGACACGCTGAAACGTACTTTGATTTCTTGTGGTGTTTCCCAGATTTCTCAGAGGACTTCTCTCTGCTCGGCCCTCGGGAGCCCCCCGGGCTCTTGCCGCCTTCGTGCTTGTAGTCGCGCTCCTTCCCGCCGAACCTCTTACGCCTTTCAATATCCAGGCGGAGGTCCATCACGTCGCCTTTGAACCTTTGACTTGGATCCTGCAGAGACGTGCGTTTGTTAGCCACTACAGCAGCTGCTCGCGACACCGACTGGTCATTTTTGAACGATCACACACTCCCACAGATTCAAACAAATACAAAATGCACATCACACAGCACAAATAAAGATGTACAACATAAATAAGCTCTGTGTTCCCTCTGCTGATAAAGATAAAATGTGAATACTGACAATTATTACATTACACATTACTGTGATGGGTAATTTGGCACTATGTGTAGCAAATAATACGAAAGGCTTACGTGTTAAAAAATGACTTCACATTTGAATATAAAAACGTGTTTGTGGAAACCAGCAGCATGCATCTAGTTCATTAAAATAAGTTTAAGATCACAGTTTCTTTTTTTGTGGCTTATTTTTTTACTTTTTAGGAAAAATACTTACAAGGTAAAGGCACTGATAAGCGTCCCTTGAGAGGCTTGGACTCGGGATCTTAATTCACTTCCTTTTAGCCTTTGCTTGGGTTCGTACATACCCAATCAATAACCATATCTCATAGGCTGGGGGGGGCTTGCTCGGCACTTACAAAACACAATTGGGCTCTTTTGATTTAGAAATATGCATCCTTTGAAAGAAAAGCACAAAGCTGAACACTGCTGCTTAGGATCGTCTCAATTTTTGCTTGTTCCAAACACGTCAAATTTCAAAAGGGCTGGTCACCTTGTAGCTCGTCTCCTCCACATCTTCAAAGAGGTGAGAGTGCCTCTTAAAGGCACTGGGGGAAACATCGATTCTCCTAAGAGAGGAGGGAGGAAGAAAAGCCAGAACGTCAGCGGGACCCCTCGATGCGAATGCTTCGCTGAATGAGTGGCGGGTAACTGGACGCGGTGGGTACCTGTGGATTTCTGGGCTCTTCCTTGGCTTCATCATTTCTACCTCTGCAGCTTTTCTTTGGTACATGGCAAACCGCTCACTTAAAGTCATGTCTGAGGATTGGAAGTGTTGAGCTGCAAATAAAGAACAAGAGACTGTTATTCTGCGTGCGGGTGCACCGGACGTACTGACTGACATATTAAAGTGTCCGGTGGGCCCCCGCTGTTTCGTCATCTGGAGTCTGCAGAGACGGAACAAAACCAGCCCAGATCGCACGGTACCTTTGATGTAGTGCACAATGGAGACTATGTGCTGAGCGAACAGCTCAGAGGGGCTGCGACGGAGCTGCGTGGACTGAATGTGCTGGAAGATAGAACGAAACTCCGGATCTTTCTTAGTGGGATTGACCAGCTCTCGGGGCGTGAGGCGATCTTTAGTCAGAGAAGAGCTGAGAGAAAAGAACAAGTGAGGAACAAGTGCAACAAGGAGAAATCCACTATATTGGCCCAAATAAAAGGACATGGGGTCATGTTACATTCAAGGACTGCGTGTTGACGTCATCAGACATACAATAAACCAAATAGGGCGGCAGTTGGACGACCGTTTAATGGCACCCGGCTGGAGAATTAGCACCACCTTCTGCAACAGTAGTGGATGGGGCAAATTGATTACAGACAGTGTTGCATTATGGGTTGTCGCCTTGGTGATGCTAGGCTAGCAAGTTTCTTCCCAGTGTTTTTAAAGTTAAATGTTAAACAGGTGTCTCCGATGGTCGTGTGAGCAGTAAATTGCCGTAACGTCACCGTATTCTATTCGGGCCAATACGTTGTACGTTGGATGGGCATTGCTACACATACCTGGGCATTTCATCTAGAGAACCGATTTTCTGTTCAAATTCCTCCCTTGATGCAGACATGTGTCGTGCGGGCGACTCCTCGCCAGGAGGGAAAGCTCCGGGGAACAGCGGCCGCTCCTTCTCTCTGGAAGTCACGTGAGGGGACGGACTCCTTCTGGACTTTTCCTTCTTCTCCTTCTTCTTGGCCTTCTCCTCCTTCTTGGAGGTGTGCCTGCGGCTTCGGTACATCTCCTCCTCCATGTGATCGATGGGCTCTGCCTCCTCGGCATCCCTCCGGCTTTTCTCCTTAACCGACGGGTATGACGTCGAGTAGCTCGGCTCGTCCCCCCACTTCCCGAAAATGTCCCGAGCTGTGAGGGTGGATTTGATCTCGCCGTCCTCCTCCATGTCCCTTTCTTTCAGCCCGTGAGACTTGAGGAACTCCTCTTCGCCGGCGTCAAAGAAAGGCATGGTCTTGTCTTCCTTGGAGTCGCTGAACGAAGTGGACGAGATGTTGAAAAGCTCAGACTTGCTTCCTTTCTCTAGATCTCGGTCTGCGGCGCTCTGCTCTTTCTCGCGGCCGTTCTCCTTTTCAGCGGCCTGCTTTTTGTTTTTATTCTCAGCCAAGAACCTGAAAACAGAACCAAGCTGAGCTTTAGTTCCTGCAGCGCCGGGCACACAACTAAAATGCACTTCAGACTGAGAGGAACAATGCGAGAGGGAAAAACAAGACAACACAGGTACAACATGTTGTCACAAACTGAGAGAGAACAATGTAATGCACAGAAGGGATGGGCATGCTTAAAACCAGGTGGTAAAGAAGATGTATAATGTTATTTATTGGATTATTAACTTGTTAACTATTCTCCTGCAAGTTTGTCCTTCCTTGCTCTAAAGCAGAGGTCACACTGTTATATGTTACACAAACTACACACATTCTGTTTCATTTATTATTCTATTAATTGTCTTTTCTCATGTCTTTTAGCCTAATTCTCATTGTATCTGCTTTGTCTGGTTTTATTTCCTTTTGTAAAGCACTCTGTAACATTAAGTGCTAGATAAATAAAGTTGATTATTAAAAAATCAAAACTTTTTAATGTGAGTATGTAAAATGTAAAGTCTCACAAGCTCCACAAGCTAATTCATATGAAACATGGCAACCTGATCTTATTGGACAAATATTTGGGACATCATTCTCCGTATCATTAAATGAAAATTTGGCCATTTCTATTTCCCCAAATGATTCTTAAAAATCTAAAATAAGAACTCGCTGACTGCTCGTACGATAGATTAACCTACAAGCTCCGCACAGACTGTTTGCAGCAGCTGGTTTTAATAGAAACAAAAGACAAAGGAAAATGCCCATCCCTAATGCAAACAGTAATTCACAGGAACAGGATTCACGATGCAATAATTATACTCACGTTATCACCACAGAAAAGGACAACAGCCGGCTACATTTTCAATGCACTTAATATCAGGAGTCTTATGTATTCCTTTTTAACCTGTATTCTTCCAAGGATCTTTGACAAAGGCTACACATGTTTGAAGGAAAAATAATGTGCATCATTTGTTAGGAAAATGAAAAAGAAAACAATGCGATTACATTCAAATAACAAAAAAAAGGTAACAGACATACTTTTTGAAGGCGGCGGAGATCACAGTCTTATCTCCAGCCGGCAGCTTGGCGTCTTCTTTTGAGAAGAACCCAAAGCCGCTGAAGGAGGCGGTTTGTCCCGTCTTTGTGGGGCTCTTTGTTGGAGGGGGCGACACGTTGCCGATGGTTTTCCACAGAGGACCGCCACTCCCGGGCCCTTTACCCTCGGGATCCGTGGAAGCATCCTCGTCCTTCATCTCTGGGCTGGGGCGTTTAGGGCTGGCGTCGTAGTCGATCCATTTACCTCCGGAAGTCTTCTCGATGTCGCTGCCTTCTGCTGCCTGGCCCGATTTCTCTGCTTGGCTTGCCGTCAGCTTGTCCTTGGCGTCCTTGGAGCCGGGCTTCCTCTTGCTGCTGCGGTGATGTGGCGATGAGGACCGGGACCGCGAGGAGTCGCTGGAGTGCTTGGAGCGACGAGATCTCCCCGAGGACGAGCGGTCAGAGTAGCGGGAGCGGCTCCGGCTGCCTGAGCGCTTCTTAGGTGTGCGGGAGCGGGAGCGCCCCCTCCTGGGGCTGTGTGCGTGGTGGTCCTGGTCGTGGTGGCGATCGTGCCAGCCTCCACCGCCACCACCGCCACCGCCACCACCACCACCACCGCCGCCACCCCCACCACCGCCGCCACCCTGCCAATTGGCCTTATAGCCATAGCCGCCACCTCCTCCCCTGTTCTGGTAATGGCCGCGTTGGTAATAGCCTCGGTTTCTGCCACGGTAGTGGTAGGGCCTCCGGTAGCCTCGGTTGTAGCCTCTGAATCCACCTCTGTTGTTCTGATAGTCCCTGCTGGGATAGTTTCTGTAGGACGGAGAGTGAGAACGAGAGCGGGAACGAGACCTAGAACTGGAAGACAGAGCAGAGAAAAGACAGAAAAAGGATCATATTGAGGGCAAAGGATGTGGTGTGGCCTAACAGTTTTCAACCTTTCAAGCTAAGAGCCACACAGTCTGGATATTTAAGCACAAGACTGTAGCCACAAACCTACTTGTCTTGTGGGGAACGAAAGCGCCAGAAACAGACCTCATGACCTGTCTGTGAAAACCAAACAGAACCGAACCGAACGACCAGCAGTCAGTGGACGGACGGAGATAGATCAAGGAGGCTATCTGATGCCAAGAGATGTGTTTGAAAGCTTGAGAAGTAACAACTTAGTTGGACCTTGTGTTGAGTTGATTTTTTTGCTACGCTGCTGTCTTGAAAGTTTTGAATAAACCCTCGAGCTCTACTTCTCTTACCATTAACCTGCCACGAGCCCTTGAACTGTGGTTCGAATTGACAAAAATATAAAAAACAATATAGATTTCCTCATTCAGAGTCCTGGATTAGCTGCATAACAACAGAGCAGAGTCACTGATCCTGGAGGATCAGGGGTTCCCAGAATTTATCTTAGCAAAAATCCACAAGTGGAAAAGATTTAAAGATGAAAGTCTCTGGGTTTCTGACTGTTGGCCACACAAATGAAAATATTTAAAAAGACGTCACCTCTGGCTTTTACAACTCACAGTGGAGATTGTTTTCACCATTTTCTCACAAGTTATAAGCAAAACAGTTCATAGATTCATCTAGACAATGAGAATAATTGCTGGTTATATATTACATTATACACGTTTTAAAAGAAATGATGGAGAGAATTAATCTTCTCAAAACAACAACGCTGAAACACAATGGTGGTCCCAAAACCCCAGAGACCTACTGCTGCCCATGTGTGTATTGAGTCAACAGGGGGCAATGTGAGCCAAGTGATGCCTGGGACGTGTCTCCACTGAGCAAGTCATGCATGTAAACTTAAATGATATATAATCACACACAGATTAAAGATCTACACACTGTCCCATGTCACTGAAGACAAACAACTCTGAAGGGAGAACAGTACGACAAAGTTTCAACATGAAGAAAGACGACATGACAGACAGCAAATAAATCATCATGATATTATCTGCAGCTGAAAAACCCCACCTACAAATCAGCCAACTGTGGTTCCACTTGTCAAAGACTACGAGTGTACAAACCTGTCACCAGACACAATCTTCCTGTTCCAGAGGAATGTAAAGTAGCAGTATGTAAACGGACACAATACTAACACAGCGCCCGTCCTGGCGGCCTGTAGAGCCACAGACAACAACATCAACGTTTTCAGGTACATGCTAACTACACTGAGGCGTGTCTCTGCTTACCCCTTACACCGTTTCATTGGAACAGAGCAGTCCTGGACCACGCTGCAGTGCACACAAAACACAGCATACTCCCACACGCAGGGCAGTCTGTGAACAAACTCAGCAGAACGTACCTGCTGTACTCCACAAAGGGAGGAGGCAACAGAGGGGGGGGGGGCTACAGCGCGGCCGGGAGTACTCACTCGCTACTCCTTTTTTTTTTAACAATCATTGACGTGCAGTGGAGCAATGCTCTTCAGAAACAAATCCACTCCGACAACTCACTCTCTGTGCAAGTGCTCAACCTTTGAGCTTCAAATGCAAACATGGACCGACTACAACAAGGCAGCGAACGTGGGAAGCTTTATAATGAGACACTGAACACTACTGAACTGTGTATGTTATTCATCCCTGTTTGTTCCACACATTCTTCTTCCTTGTCAAAACACGGCGCCTACATTACCCACAGTGCAACCTGACTGCTCACAGTTTGGTTGGAGATTCAGGTGTGTTATGCTAGTACCGGCTAACGTAGCGTCAGGCAGCTAGGCTCAAGTAGAGAGAACGAATAGGCTACAGAGGTCTGGTAACTTCACTTCTGTCTCGCTCCCCACCCTGAGATTTTTGTTGTTGTCAAGACTTTGACTCAAGTGACATTGCTTGAGGCAATTTATCAGATTCCACTCAGAAAAACCAGTCGACTTCCCCTTTAATAAAACTGATGGCAAGACATTATTTGGGAGCACTAATGCATAAAATGTGTAATGTGAAAAAGTGATCTTAAGGGGAACTGCAGCGGCCTTCACAGGAGTGATTTGAGCTGAAGCAAAAGGTGAGTAAACACACAACTGAAACATGAGCTGGCCATTTCCTTGTTGCTTTGTACTGTCCTACAGATATTACTTTACCCATGTACTTAGCTGATGTTTGTGTTACTAAAATGTGTGACTAATATCGCAGAGCAAAAACCATCATTAATCATGTGTGACTTACTACTACCTGTGATATCAATTCATACACAAAACACAAGCTTTTTAAAAAAGGCACCAATGCAAATTACAAATATCACAAAGCTGTATTGAATTATACACTTATAATAAGAAAATATCTACCACTTATACTGTTTAATGTTTATCAATTAATATTATTAATTAATTAATAATTGTTCACACTGGTGGTAACAACTTTATCATTACTAATTATAAAAGATATTTATTAAACAGTTCAGTGGGTCTAGTGTGCTAACCAACTCATTGTGGCTGATCTATAATCACTGTCTAAAACTTGATAAATATTTTTATTCAAAATGCGTAGCTTTGCTTATTATGTTCCCCGCATACACAAAAAAAGGTAACGTAAAAAAAAAAAAGATTTACCTGTAGCGACGTTTTCTGGATCTTGAGCGGGAGTGGCTTCTAGAGCGAGATCTGGAGTAAGATCTGGATCTGGACCTTGATCTGGAGCGAGACCGAGCTGGAGAATCTGGAGCCTTTGACATCTTTGCACTTAGGCTGGTATAAATATTGTTCTCCTTTAAAAAAATAAAAAATAAATAAACAAATAAAGTGATTATTACTGGTTATGAGGTATTGTTAATGTGAATGTTTTGCTCGCACACACAGTTTACTTTCTTGATGTTCACTACGGGATGAAACAGATACCAAAAGGTGGTGATGAGCAGTTCAAAAGATGATTTAAAAAAAAAAAATCATCAAATTGAATTCAAACAAACCCCCCACGTACAGCTACGTAGCCTATTTCCAGACCTGCTGACAGGCTCGGCCTGGGCAGCGTATATGACAACGTGTCGCCCGTCATCAAGACCCCTGCCACCTAGCTGCTTTCAAACCTGACATCAACAGCCCCGGAAGCAGCGCATGACCTTGAACTGTCAGGGAGAAATAAATTAACAGCCGATGCAACATTAACACAAGTCAGCCTTAAAACTGCAGCGGACAGCTGGAGCCGCGTGTAAACAACGCACACGTTAGCCTATGTGAGCTTCTCTGCAGCAAGACGTGAAGGCTGACGCTGAAGAGGAGCGAATGTTGGCTCGACGTCAGACACGGTTCAAAGTAAAGAGTGCAGTTATCCGAGGACACGAGCCGTTCTAACAACAGGATACAAGCAACACGGGGTCAGATACCAAGACTTGGTCAGCATTAACAAAGTGTATCAAACGTTACACAGTCAGCTCTGAGGGAAACTGTATTCTGTGTTGTTAGCTTCTGCAGGCCAGTGTGATAAATCTGTAAATGTCTTATTGTTGGAATGTCCCCCGGCTTAGAAAAACCAGGATAAGACACTGACCAATCTGGCCTGGTGCCTGTGTTGCATTTCTCCCTCATTTCCTAAATCTTAAACACAATCATGATTGGATTAGTAGTAGCAGTCTTAACACAACTGTATGCCATGCTTTTAATCTGATCACAATGCCTGACAAGAACATGTTGAAAGGAAAATCAATGAACAAACCTAGCAGCACACGAGACTCCCAACCGGGCAAAGCACAGGTTATGTAGGTATGTGTCCACCAAAAGGTAGCAAACACCGGGTAACTTTTTACTGTTTGGCTCCTGATTAACGTCATTCTGTAACACATTTACATCAAATTTAAATGGAAGGTAAACAAGCAGCGCTTCAGTAGAGTAACCTCGACCCCCCCCCTCGAGCTAACTCCTAAATCAACACTGACCATAAATGACAATATCAGAGGAGGAGAAAGGGTAACGAGGTCACCGGAGAGCACAACATTGCATCACTTATTTCATCCCAACCCTTCAGGCCAAGTACAATTTAAATGAAATGAATAATGGTTTTAACATGCTCATTTCCTGCCGAGGGGAAGAATATAAATATTAATACAATTCTACCAACTAAAATGTTGCAGCATTTGTCTATCTTTCTGTCTTTTTTTCAACATGCTACTAATAAATTCCTCAAAAGATATTTTCCCTTCATGCATCTTCTACAAAATGGAAATCAGAGCATCAAAGAGGATCTTACAAAGCAGCAGCCCTGGAGCAGGTAGTGTTGCTTTAGTCAGGCAAGGAGAATGTTTTTACTACTACAGGGACTTCTTAATCTTGTCCCCAGTACTGATGACGTCAATCTGCTGCTCCAATGGTTAAGTTAAAGTCTAAAGTGCTTGCATTTTTTTTCAAGATGCCCGTTCAGAACCAAATGAAATGCAAAATAGGGTTTTTCTTCCCCGAATGTTGATGAATGCTTGTTTTCTTTCATGTTTGAAGGAACAACAGTTGCTATGTGCCAAACAATGGTTGCTACGTGTTCATACAGGGTTCCCCCTGTCTGTCCGCGTCTAAAGCAAGACACTTAAGTGTCTGGGCCAATCTGGGGGACAAAAAGGTTGCTCTTCCGCTGAATCTCAAACTTTCAATACACATAATTGTGTCCAGGTCTCCCTGTTTGTTAGGTATCTAAAACACTTCAGTGCTCTGTCAAGCTTGTGAAACCTGCTTTTAGTGAGTCTCGCATGAAGAAATGAGATCCAAGTTTTCATCATTTCATCTTACAGGCAAAGCTAGTAGCCTAGAAATGCCTGAGATACCTTCATTCAAGAGTTTGCATTCATAGCATCGTCTCTTTTTCTGCTCTTCCCTGAAAAAAGGCCCTGCAGACATCATGTATGCCCTGAATGATAATTACAGGGAGGCGCATCAGGGAGCGGACTCTCGCCACATTATCTGCTGTATGCTACCAAAGCCCAGCTCTCTATAAAAAATTATAATCAGAAAGTGAAAGTTAGCATGAATCATATCACAGACAGCATATGAGGCAGTCTGTGCAGCTGTACATCCTGCAAACATCCAATACTATAACGCTACACATGCAGTGAAATTTAAATATCCCTATGCCATACTTGTTTGTCTAGAATGAACACAGCTTATCTATCACATAATGTGTGCGCTGGTGAAGTTTAAAGTCAAACTGGTTCTGGTTTACCCTGAAAGGTAGCCAGGCAGGCTGTGTGGGTTGATGTTAACCAAAGTATGTGCACCATTCAACAGACGGACACATTTTAACCGTGGAGGGAAATATCTGTGAGAAACGTGCAAACCGGAAAGGCCCACGACAGAAGCCAAGAACTGGGTTAGAGTTGCTCAAGTCAAAGGCATATCAAGTCTAATTTGATTGCGTTGATCATTGTGTAATGTCCTAAAGATAAGGTCAAGCTCTGGAAAGTACATAAAATGTAGTATTTCACTATTGATCCGTGTCAGTTGTATTATAAAACGCAGCTAACAAAATATAATATCAGATAGCTCTTTGATATAAGTGTGTTACACTTAAGTTAATCCCAATATATTAGCAAATATATCTCCACCTGTACAAATGCACTGGCACACATGTCGGGGGGAGGGCATTTCACCAACACAGGCCATACTCGGTTTAATGTTCAATTCGATCATTCGTGGTTGTGTATTTAGTTAATTTCGGTACTACTCGTTGAAAGCTACGTGCAAAGAGACAACATACGGTTCCGTGTGCACAGTAGAGAACAGGTGCCGCCGAGTTACACGTTATCAGCAAAGACATGCAGACAAAATAATATAAAACGTAGTTTGTTAGTGTTGCTTAACGTGTAGCTTCGGGGACACGCGACAGTAAAGGTATCGATAATGCTCCTCGGGGCACAGGCATTAACGACATGCTACTCTTTCACCGTTAGCAAAGCAGTAGCTAAGTCCACCAGCTTAGCTACAAAACGAAACTAAGTTTTAATTACCTTTTCCCCGTTTTCAGAAGCCTGGACGAGGTTCTGGTTTTATGAATAAATGTTTGCAGAAGAGTTAGAGCAACCTTTGAGGCCAAGCCGCCTTGCCGCCTGGTCCCTCCTTCCTGGTTTTACTGTACGGACCGAGTGTAAACGGATGTTAGCAACCGAGCTACAACCAAGCTAGCTTAGTTAGCAGCAACACGGTTGGCAACAGTTACGAACGCACTGCGCCTTCAGAAGAGGCCAGATGTTCGGATTGCTGTGTCGCCCCCCATTAGATACACATGGGAATGCTTCTATGTATTTGTCAACTGTGCTAAATTTACGTTTTTAGAGGCATCGAGATTTAACGGGTGCTAACGATCGGCAGACACACTTAGCTCTCGATGCTATCTATGGGACGTTCCAGCGCTACGTTCAAATCACGCGAGATTTTGTGTGACGAAGTGTCCGACGAGGGAGAAAGGGTCATATTTCCCCAGAGAGCTCATTATCCAGCGCTGTATTTCTTCTCGCTGTAACACCTGTGGCACCTGTTGCATGGATTAATCTGCCTGGGGGCCACCGGGGCAAACACGAGCCGGGCCCCTGTGAATTACATGTTTTCACCTCTCTGTGCATTTAATTAAACTTTAAACTTTACTACTTTAGGAATAGGCACCGATGTATGAACAACAAATAAAATATAGATGCTCCTGGAAAGTTCAAGGACTCACGGCCCAATCACATTATTTGTGCTCCCACTAACGATCTGAGTATTTTAACACATTATCTTTAATATTTATTTTTATCATCATTTAATTTGTTTATTCCTACATAACACAGCTTCACAGTTCCTACGTATGATAACATTAGAAAAGCAAATTAAACCTTTGACAGCAGTATAACTCTGCTTTAAGGAAGTACGCCCTGTGTCACAGGTTTCCTTTATGGCGTCCCTATTTTGCATAAGATCTGTAAAGCAGCATAGACCTTTAGTTATCCTATTACATAAAGAGAGGTAATATTAGTCTCCATATTACCGAATCCCTATTCATGACATCCAGTAATAAAGCATGACCCACATCTCAGAAATAAGAGTTTCCTGCTGCACTGAATGGCATCTGTTGTTTTTCATGCGATAAAATTAGTTTTCCAAGACTTGCATCTAAGTTATCCTCACCAACCTAAAAACAATAATTGTGCATTAAATGCTTAAGTTACATGTGGTAAGGAGACTGTCTTTATGTCCTTAAGACAATAACTTGTAAACATAATGTATCCAGTATCTCTTTCATGACTTTCTGATGGAAATATATTGTTTTTAGAACATATTGAAAATGAGTCAACAGTTAACAGTGACACATTTACAGAAAGGTAAATAAACAAATCAAATTCAATGAAAATAATTGTAGCTCACCGTCATTGCATAGAGCATGTAGGTCAGCATCCTCTCACACTGACTGTTAATTACATCACTGAAACAAAAGACCTTTCACCAGCAACTATTTACAATAATAACATTTCACATTTATAGAAATAAAATACTTTTCTTTGTTAATTCTGTGGTGGAAGATGTTCGTGCTCCCCCCCAAACACACAGCTGTCTTTCAGCTTGAAGTTTGTTTGTACTTCTGTGCCCTATTTTTATCAGACTAAAAGCCTTGTAAACGCCTCCTATCACAGACACAGATTCCTCATGTGTCCAGATGTCTCATCACACTGACATGTTTTCTGTTGGAGACATGAGAGTTAGCAGTAAATCAATGAATGAATGTCACAAAGACATCTTTCATATTAGAGTTGTAAGGATCCGCTGCCTGCTTAATAGATTAGTCATAACCTTCTATGAGTTGACTTGTACGTCAGTGCCTTTTCAAAGTTGAGGAATGTGTGTCAGTTATTGTGAAGCATGTGTTTTTCACCAGAAAATAGAAAATGAGACACTTCGAGTGTCCGGTCCTCTTGTTAGGCTGTGCACCACCTGTTGACCTCAGGAGACTTTTAAATCCCACACAGTGAGGAGGAAATCAGTCCTCAACAATTAGACTGGAGTGCAGTATAATATACATTTTTGTTTTTGGTACTTTTAATCTCCCTTGTGCGTAGACAATCAGTCAAGTGTGCCAAACAATGCGTCAGTGCACAAAATGATTCAACAAAGAGACCGATAATACATAATAAAACATGTAGCACGAGTATAAAACGTTAATGTAGTCCAGTAATATTTCCTATCCACTGTTTTAAGACAATACTGTGTAACAATGTCATACTTTGTGCACCACAGTCATGGAAAATTATTAATGTCAATATCGTGACATAATATTTGCATGAGTGACACCATACAGTTAAATTACAGCACCAGAGTATTTGAAGATATTGTACATGACTGCATTTAGTTTTCTTGTTTCTCATATAATGTGTAACTTGCATGTTATTTGTGTTTCTCCTTTTAAATAATGCTCGTGGTTGGAAAGATCATCCTAAAAGATAAGGAAGACAATGTCCTTCATTGTGCACAATACTAACATGACATCCGCCGCCTACACAAAATCCCTGTTTGAATTTTCACAACTCCGCATGGCACGCAGTGATCAAATCCCTCCTCGTTGACCTTCGACAAAAGAATGCAAACAGTTCCTATTCACTGTCATTTCTCTTTGCAACACAGGTGTCAGACCCTTCGGCATGCCAAAGTTAAAATTAACCCACAATGTGAGAGCGCACATGGCTCCTATGGTCTGTCACTCACTGTTACGAGCTGTTAATAGTCTCACTGGAGGTTTGAATACCAAGGGGCAGAGGACAACTTCGACCAGTGAGGTCATGAGATTAAAGTGAAATTAAGCCAGTAAGATTGAAGGGATTGTATTGTAACATGAAACCTGTGGAGCGTTTGTGTCATCATTCAAAATAGGGCAAACAAGCAAACAATCTAAAATAAAACTAATGCAAAAGCATTAGCAACCCAAAAACACACACGTTCCAATATACAGTCTTTTATTTTGTGATAATATATTTTTATGTGGTATTTTAAATGTTTTCTCATCACAAGAGTTCTGCTGTGTTTTACAGATTCTCCCTGAACATCCAGATTGTTTTTTTATTCCCAAAAAACAATGAACTTACTTAGAGACCATTAAACGTTGCACTAATAAGAAAGCTGTAAAGACTATAACTGAGTGTTTTGCTTTTAATGTCTCTATTTAATTATCTTATGTCGTTTTAAGTGTTAATAGTTCATTAATGAATTAATCTCTTTGTAGTCTTACTTATTTCAGTGTGTTTTCCTTTTAGATAACTTCCACACTATCGTACTGCAGTTAGTTCAGTAAAGAATAGAAAGACACTGAAACCTACAACTCATATTACAATGTATACTTTCTGAGGGAAAGCTGAGAGCTCAGAAGGGCTCTGAAATACTTTCAAGGCATAACAACAAAGCAGCACAAACCATGCAACATGCAAACATGTGAGAGGGAGAGAACAGAAAAGGCTCACCTTGCAGGGGAAAGGGAAAGTGCCGTGAAACAGAGCAGAGCAAGACGTCTCTGCCTCCTCGTTTATAGAAAGAAACCTCAGAGAAAGGTGTCAAGAACGTGCACGGCCTCTTGCAACCAACCGTCTGACGACCACTTGGTGAAATCACATCTGAATTATAAATAGTTCACTCTCTGGAAGCGTTTTCAATGATGATGTTTGAAGGAAGCGCTTGTGATGATCTGTGAGTTGGAAAATTTAAATGCAGACGTCTTGTTTGATCACAGACGGAGCGAATGTTCTGCACCAATTAATGATTGAGGATCTCATTTCATTTGTCAGCTGAAGGATGGGCAGGTTGACTCACTCAGCTACGTGACATGTGTTTTGCAATGTGTATCCTGTTGCTTCTGGCTGGAGTCCAGTGTAAATTTAAGCAGCTATTGGGACCACGCTTCATGCTCAGCCTCAGACATGAAGAGACACTGAAGCCCTTTAATTGTTTCTGGTTCCAAACTGATTGTGCAATAAACCAAGAGATAAATGTGGGACCAGAGATAGCCAGCTGAAAGAAGCTAAAGGCCTGGGTGTGTACTGTATGTAGTACACATGGCCGCACATTGTGGCACATATTCAGTGTATATATTCATTCACATGGACAAACCATGATACTTTGCATGTTGCAGTCATAAGGTGGTTATGTAAAAACCCAACTGTCCAGGAACATGAAGGGGAAAGTATTTGCAACAGGATCACATAATCCTCTGAGTTGCATCTATTTAAATGGTCTTACTCAGCTTGGTTTGTATTTTTCTCATAGAGCACATGTCCATCTGTATTAATGGTCTAAGATCATCTCCCTTGTAACAATAATAAGTTCAAGCATTATAAAGACAAAGAGTTCAAGCGTACAGTCACGCTAGCAGCTCTGTGAGGCTGTATTTAGTCACATGAGTTTAGTGTGTTAGCGTGCTAACATTTGCTAATTAGCACTAAACACAAAGTACACCTGAGGCTGATGGGAATGTCATTAGTTTTATGTATTTTGTCATGAACCAAAGTAAAATGTGACCTGATGGTGGTGCTAGAAGATAAGTTGGGGGATCATCAAAGTTATTACAATTCATCCTGAGGGGAAGACGAATGTCTGTACCAGATTTCATGGCAATCCATTTTATAGTTGTCAAGACATTTTACTCAAAAATCGCCAATGTCAACATCTTTGCGGTTTTAAAGAGAAAAGTCAGGTGATCACCAAAGTCATTAGGATATATCCTCCGGGCACCATGAACGTCTGCACAAAGTATGGAGGCAATCCAGCTGATCCATGTTGAGAACATGTCACTGGATAAATAAAAGGTTTGACCTGTGGGTGGTGCTACATACTAAATCAGGGGTTGTTGAGACATTTCAGTAAAAACAAAAATGTCAACCTCATTGTGGTGCAGGAGGAAAAGTCAGAGGATCACCAAACACATTAGGATTCATCTTCCATCTGCACAGTTACTGTAATCCACCCAGTACTTGCTGAGATATTTCAGGCTCGACCAAAAAAGCGGACAGACCAAAGTAAAGAAATAATCATTTCAGAAATCAAACGGATGTGTTGCACCTGTCTCACACAGGTAAACCGTGTAAACAACAGAACACATTAGAACCATGTTTTGCCGTGCGGCCCAACTCAGACAGAGAAGTAAACACAGTCTCATTATTCACAGCGTGGACTGTGGCAGAGAGACTCTTTGTATGCAGCGCTGCTTTGTGTGGTGAGTAAGCTTTCTAATTACAAAGTCGCCATCCAAACCAAAGCAAACAGATACAAGACCCACGCCCCTGGGTTTCTGTCCAGAATCACATCTCTGTGCCAAATGGCAGCTTGATCTCAGTGAAACAAGGTCCAGTGTATTTTGTCAGACATTTGATACGCCAGCGAGCCTGTGACAGATGCACGGTGACCGAAACTGACCGGTCGCTGTTTGAGGACAGAGTTACCTAGAGCTGAAGGGAAAACAACAGCCACCGCAAGGCTTCTAATATTTGATTGCTAGAGTGCATTGTAGCAAGTGGACAGCAAATCTCATGCAAACACGTTTGATCCTTTGGCTGGACTTAAACCTCTGGGGTCAGTTCTCTTCTCTGTGCAACCTAAAGCCACAGCCAAACAAACACAGGCTGTTTCTGAAAACAGAGAGACCCTGTTAAAATGTTTATTCTTTCACACACAAAATCCACTTTCCCAGAGACTAAATCGGCAACTGTCAAATAGTCAAAGAGTTTTGTTGAGGTGCTTGTACTTGAGTATTTTTATTATGTCTATTAATTGACATTTCTACTCCAAATATGATACTTTTTACTCCGCTTTATTTATTTGACAACATTAGTTACTAGTTACTTTGCAGATTTATCTTTGTCATGTCTGAGAAAATTAGCTTGAAGATGTCATCAGGGTTGTCTAAAGCCTGCGATCATACTGTGGCGTTGAGTTTGAAAGATGGCACGAAGGGTCTAACAAAGAGAATTGTAATTGTAATTGCATCATGGGAAATGTAGGATCCAGTGTTTTGGAGCTTGACCCACACTAGTGATAAAAGTCAGCATGTCTTGGCCTCTACTGTGTTAATGTTTGCTATTTGACTTTAATCCGTTTCTCATTGTTCCCCTACCCCTTTAAAGTAACTGAAGATGTTTTTGGGTCTGCAGCATATCCGAGCATACATGTGGTAAAAAAAAAAAAAGGCATTCGTGTGTGTAAAGAATTATACTATATATAATGTAATCTAGTGTTTAAGTTTCATTGAAATACAATCATTGCTGGCTTCAGAGTCTGTGCTGCCACCTTCTGGTCTTTCTGTAACTGTAACTCTGTAATGCAGCTCTGCATTTAATACAAAGAAACCTGACAGCGCTGAAAGTATTCAGATGTTTTACTGAGGTAAAAGCACCAATACATAGTAATAGATTGTTAATATGGATTTATTAATGTAGAATTTTATAAATAAAATTGACTTTGAGCATTTTACTGTAGCTGCTCAAGGTGGAGCTACTTTTAAGTCCAGTTGCTCTCAACCTCGGGGCCGGGGCTGCTACAGACCTCTGTGGTAATTCCTGGCACATTTTACTAATCTTTGCATTTTGTATCTCTCTGGGCCTCTAAAAGAGATTTAAATGAAACCATTTGACACATTTAGAGGTGAACAACTAGACATAGAGACGTGACAAGGAGCCACAACCAGACAAGAGCCAAAAGGTTTGGAAATCTCTGGTTTAATCTGTTGTATTTTGTAGATGATGTCCCAAATAAACTTGGAAAATGACTAGTAACTAACGCTGTATCATAAGTAGTATCATAAAATGGAAATACTAATGTACTTAGTTACTTTTCACCAATGTCTAATGTCTTTGTAGTGTTTGTACAGGATGTTAATAAACTGTAATTGTGAAGCTTTTTGCAAAAATCTGTAAAGATGAAAAACCAAATGAGCAGTTATCTAACGTTTTCTAAAATCCACCGACACGGAGCCAGAGTCCCTTTCATAAAGCTTTATTTCACAGATCCCCTGTAACAGGAGGCCGAGGCAGCCAGGCTCATTATACATTTACATACACTGTCTGTGGCCGGTCCTTACAATGCTCCCCATGTTAAATAACTCGACAGAAAAACAAAAAACACACACACACACACACACACATTTCAACTTAAGATAACAAGAACAATATCGAAATGACGGTAATAATAACAACCATTGTCAAATATTATGTATTTCCATGGTCTTATACTGTATTTTCTCAAATTTGTTACGCAGTCAGTCATCTTTAAGGTGCACCATAAAATCTGTATGTGATGTTTCCATAAAACTTGACAAATGCTGCACCAGAACACGCGGTGGAGACGAGAGAATAGTTGTTTTTTTGTGTGTTTACATGTTTATTTCAGATGAGTTTGTTTGTTTTTTTTCTCCCTCCAGAGTCTTGCTCCTCCTCGTTGTCCTCTGTGGGAGATACTGTCGATGTGAAGTCAGCGCAGTTCATTGTTTGTTTGGCACACTATCTGAATAAGCCGCAGTGGCGGGGTATGAATCTCATAGCTCAAGCGGAGACATAAGGCGCGTCTCCGTGTCCATGGATGCGTGGGTCCTCACAGGACCTCTGCAGGGGAGGAAGAGAGGTGAAACATGTAGAGGGTACTGTGTGCACATCTGTGTTAAAGGAAATCTGTATTCAGTCTTCAACAGTATATATGTGGGATTTCATCAGTGCTGAAAGAATTAGTTGATGCCAAAAATATAATTATAAAAAATCTGGTTCCAGCAACTCAAACGTGAGGATTTGCTGCTTTTCTTTGCCATATCATGATGGTAAACTCTATGTAAATCATTTTTTGGGGTATAAAAACCCCCAAATAATTTGAAGGCGTAACTTTGGGCTCCAGGAAATCACGATATTCTGACATTCTACTGACGACACCAATAATCCACTCCCTGAAAACACAGATTGATCGATATTGAAAAAAGGATGAGCTCGTCAACGTTTGAAAAATCTAAATACAATAAGTTTTACACGCTAAGACTGATTTATATTATTTGTACGTTATTGTCCTCAGGATTAATTGATTCCAGAGAAATTTGAACATTTATGTTTGAAATCTTGGGACACGAGCCTCTGTCGTATTATCGTATGACCTGGAGCTTGTTCACTGCACCTGCGACATGCTGAGGCTTCATGGGGCCAGTTTTCATGAGGAAGGGCTCTCCGACCAGGCCGCTCGGAGTCTGCGCCGGGGTGCCGCTGTTGCTCAGCTGGATGATCTCCTCGAACTCTCCGTTGGCTGAGACGCCGTTCTGGTGGGCGGCGGGCGGGGCGCCGTTTACAAAAGGACCAGACCCGCTTTGTGACGGGCTGAGGACTGCCGCGTCGGGACTCTGCAGGTTTCCAGCTGCTGCAGAAAGATAATATTAATGAAATGAATGAATGAGCTCCCTTTGGTTTCTTTCAGACTGTAAATACAGCGAAGCAGCTCGACGGTTACCTTTACTGAGCTCGGTGTCCTTGCCGTTGACCTGTGGAGAAGCCTTGACGTCCTTCTGTGATGATCGAGAACAAAAAGACGCTTGTTATTTCAAGAAGAGGAAGTTTCGTTTTTTCAGGCGTGTTTAAAAAGGACTCGCACTCACTTTCTCTCCTGCATCGCTCTTCCGAGTCCTCTTCATGATCTCCTCGAGGCGCTGTGGGGATCAGACAGAGGGATCAGTTAGTGAGCTGCTGGGATGAGTTTGAGCGTGACTTTTTCCTTTTCTTTCCTCCTCACCTTCTTCCTCTCCAGACGCTCCTGCTCTTCTTTCTGGAAGTGTTTCTCTCTCTCAACGCGCTGACGCTCGGCCTCCTCGCGGGCTTTGGCTTCAGCCTCCTCCCTCTGGAAAAACCCCACACTTTCAGATTAAAACAAATAATCAAGTTTTGATTTCAGCTAATAGAAAAGTCCAATAACCCCTCGTTCACATGGCAGCAGGATGTCAGTCATTTTCAAATTAAACTTTATGTTCTGTAACAGCAACTAGCCGACGCCTGTGTTCCCATACAAAAGCAACTGACAACTGTCCAACTGTCCAATCACGGCTTAACGTGTAAATAACATCAGCTCAGGGTAAAACAAGGTTCCCATGTCCTATTTTTGCGGAGGAATACTCTCGACCACCAGGGGGCAGCACACGCTCAGCCTCTCCTGCAGCCTTCAGGCCAGAGTTGATGTTATCTGAGTAACTGCATCATATGCCTCACTGGACATTTAGACACGGCAGCGACCAAACAGATGTGTTAAAGTCAGCGATGAAAACAGAAACTATGACTGCTGTCTGAATCTGCTGTCTCACACCTTAAACCCCAGAGCACTGACTTTTCACCGCAGCTATTAGTTTGGATTTTATGGACACAAATGTTGAATCGTCGCACACCTTTTTTTTAGGCACTGCAGAGAGCCCAACACTTAAATATGAGGCCTCTCCAGTCTGGAGTGAGCGCGCTGTCAGGGAGGAACAATGGTCCAATTGAGGGGGAAAAGAGGAGCCGTGCGTGGCTGACAGCTCCGGGCATGGCGTACACTGACGCTGCTTCTCCCACCATCAAGACAACAAGGCAACGCAGGCGTATCGCTCCCTCAGCCTCTGCTCACCGCCATAATGGAGGTCACCAGCTGGCATCTGCCCGGGCAGGACAAGGGGGCCTGTGACTGGTGGGCACGACACACATCGTCCGTGACAGCAGCACATACTCTCCTCCTTTAATCTGCCCTGATGCCAGACAGTCAGGCGGTGAGTGAGTCAGCCCCTGACAGTATACCCCCCCACACACACACGCACACACACTCAGGCGTGCTTGTATGCATTAATCTGTCCAGATGGTAAATGGGTTTACTGAATGTGGAGGGGGGGGGGGGGGGATCACCAGGATTCATGTTAGTTAATGGAAAATTAGAGGGTGCGTACAGTATTTACAGCAGGGTGAGGTTAGAGTGCAGATTTAGCAGCTTTTGAGTATAATACGCTCGTATGATGCGTTGATCACGGTCCAAATGACATATAATAGAGGTTTTATGTTATTCACAGTCTCAATCACAATAAAAGCAAATATTTAAACCTAACTAACATAATATCACCTTTTAAGTTAATATGTTAGCAAACAGCTGCTTATTTACAGATGCACCAGTTTAAGAGCAACATTGTTCATTTAGATCAGTGTTTCATTTTTAAAGTGTATTATAGGTAGTCACCTGTTTCTGCAGCCTCTCGTTCTCCTCCTGCTCGGCTTTGGCTCTCTCCTGCGCCTCCTTCTCCTCGTCGGCTCGCTGGGCCTCGTCCCTCAGACGCTGCTGCTCGGCCATGAACCGAGCCTCCTCCTCTCTGCGCTTCCTCTCCTCCGCCTCCCGGGCCATCGCCTCCTCCCGAAGGATCCTGAAAAGACGCTTCTGGCATTACGTACGGTATTGCACTCGCTCGTGTTATGTACTTGTAGAAAGAGCAGCGGCTTGGCTCTTTCCAGGAAACTTCCAAGGACTCATAAAATTAAGTTTTGTCATATATCTTTTGTCAGAAAAGGAGAAAAGGTAACTACTAGGAGGGACACAATAACCTTACAATGTGATGCAATACAAAGCAAGTTTAAAAGATGTTTCTTTATTGCAGAACAGTTTTATTGGATTACATCATATTGTAAGGTGTTCCTGTTATTTTGTCCAAACGCTGTAGTTTTATTGGTCGCTCTCTTGGCAGTAAAGATTACATTTAATCCTGTAAACAACCCTATACATTTCAGACGGCATTATATGATGAATAATCAACAACATCCATATTGACATTCAGTCTGACCTCTTCTTGTGCTCCTGCTCCAGACGCTCCTGCTCCTCTCGCTCCCGCTGCTGTCTGGCTTGTCTGCGTTTCTCTGCCAGGACACGAGCAGCCTCCTCCGGGTTGTTGGTGCCAGCTGATGGCTTGCTGGCCGCTGCAGCCGGGGTGGAGGCGGCAGCAGCGGGAGTAGCAGAGGGAGCAGGATTACTGGTGGAGGCTGGTGCAGGAGGAGCAGCTGGCTCTGCGTTCGGCGCAGCTGGAGAGGCTGCAGATACGACCGGTGGGCTAAAGGAAGGTGGTGTAAGAGGTGCAGAGGACACCACGATGGCAGGAACATCACTGGAGTCTGTCAGAGAAAAGACGACATGTGACGCTCACGTTTCAGAAAAACGTCTGGTTTACCAAGAACATGCTTTTTGAAAATATAGGATGAGGAGCCAACGCCACAGACTGGGAAATGGTATATTTTTAAATAATTTATTACCTAGCTATGATGAAAGATGAATTTTCAATTTAATTAATAAACAATTTCCCACCGTGCAGAGCTAATTTATCCAAAACAGACACAAAAGACTGGATTTCTCAGTCTCAGCGATCGCAGTCGAGTGCATCAGGGACGTGTCAAACACACTTTCGTGGTCATTTCGTGGGGCTCTTGGATTCGTGGTGTGCTCAGAAACATTGTCATACATTATAGATGAGCGTGTTGGAAGCTGTGACAATCATCCACGTTGATGATCCTATGGTCACCATGTTTCCTGTGCGTAACAGTATGCCAGTATTTTCTTTTTGCATGTGGTATGTTATTCTATCCAGTTTTACATTTAAAAAAATAATTTTCTCACAATCATGCAACCTAATAGTTTAATCTTAATCTTTTCATTCATCACGACATAACCGTATTTTTGGGCACACAACTGTAAAATGTAACCAGAAGGAGCTCCAGGCCAGATGTGTTAAGACAAAGGTTGTCTGGGGTTTTGAATGGAGACACCGGGGGGACAAACGGTCACGAGGGAGTTCTTAGCAGAGAGAGAGACGTCTTAATTGATCTACAAGTTTTATCAAACACGGCTGCTGATTTTCTGTAGAAGTTGTGAACTGTGAATCATTTATCAGAAACATTTGTTGTGCAAATAACCACAGAGGTTATTTTACAACAGTCTGGTGCTGGTTGCACAAAACTGAACCAGCGTAATTGTCTGGACAGAGTAAAGGTCAGTCAGTAAAGACACACACACACACACACACACACACACACACACACAGTTTTTTACACTGCAGCGTGAATGTCAGCCAAAAACGCTAGGTCACCTTGAAGCTTGCATATCGTCTCCATGGTAACTACACTCACTCTTTTTCTCCTCCGGAGTGTCGGGCTTCTGGGGTTCGTGGCCTGTTTCCACGGCAACCGCAGTGACCGTCTGGGGCTGTACCCTGGCGGGCGTCTGGGCTCGTTTGGGTCTGGTCTTGGCGGTGCCAGGAGGAGGTGTCTTCTTGCCCGCCGGGGTCTTGGCTGCTGGCACCAAGGGGGACAAGGGCCGACTTTTGGGGGCGGCAGGTGATGGAGGTCTGTTTTTGGGCCTCGGGGTGCTGATGAGGAGAGAGGAGGTGGCGGTGGAGGTGAAATATGTGTGAAACAGAAGAGAGAGTGAGTTGGTGGCAGAGGAGATGAGATTTCATGGCAGCGCAGGAAAAGGTACTGAGGTTCCCGGTGCACTACATAAAGCCCATATCTAGGTCATGTGGAAGATCTGAGTGACTCGACCTGAAACTCAACATTCGGTCGCCATGTTTCTTCGGCTGTGTGTGTGTGTGTGGGTGTGTCGGGGGGGAGGGGGGGGGGAGAGAAGGAAAACCCCAATCTGTCTGAGAGCAATCAGACCTGCTGTTGGCAGACCGGTGCTCGGCTGCTGACTGAACGTGTCCAGCAGAGTCTCTGTTAGTAGTTAGATTATAGCACGTAGGTCCATCTGTCAGACATTAACCTGCTGCAGGGATAAAGCACGAGGACACGTGGGCTCCCTCTCTCTCTCTCTCGGCCTCCCTCCTACGTCAACTAAGTCCTCAATATTGAATTAACTAAACATTTTTCTAGTTAAACTTCAGATGGTGTGGGATTTAATGGTCAGCAGAAGGAAGTTTGTGTGATCTGTGTGTTTCCAGACGATACCTGGTCTCTGGTCTGGATCTCTGGGTCGTGGTGGAGGGCGACGTCGTCTGTCTCTTCTTCTGCACTTTTGTGAGAGCGATCTTCTCTTTTTCGTTCTCCCTCTCCTTGTCTTTCTTCTCTTTCTTCTTTTTGTCCACCTTGAAGGAAGACGCCGCACCAACAAACCAGTTATGACCACGTGCTAATGCCGATACATCTGCTTGAAACCAGAAAAAACCCTTTTGAGCAAAAGCCTCTTTTAACCTGACAGGACAGTTTATATCTCTGCACGAGCGATTTGCAAATGCAACTGTCAAGTTGTGGTTCTTGAAAAAGACATTTGTCACTTGACATTTTTGACTGCTAAGCACTGGCATATCATTGTTGTTGGAGAACGTGTTACTGTAGCTGACAGATGTTTGCTTTCACACTGAGCACAGAGCAACATCATGTCATTTGTTGTGTTTCAGGCAACCTGACAAAAGTTCAATACTCTCTCCCTCTTTTAGCCCTGTTTTTGGTCTCCACCACCTCCTGAGGGAAACAGGAGGTGGAGTACTGCAGCATGTCTTCAGCATGAGCCTGAGTCTGCAGAGGGTCCCTGTGCTGTGGAAGACTTCCTGCCTAGTACCTGTTCCAAGACTCCACGTTCCAGTGGAGCCAAGGACTACAGACCTGTGGCACTGACCTCCCACATCATAAAGGCCCTGGAAAGACTCGTCCTGGAGCAGCTCCGGCTGGTCCAAACATATTCGGACCCTCCCTTTACTCCTCTACACCCTCTATTTTCTACAGTTTATTATTTTCTTTTCAATAACTTTATTGAGCATTGTAACTGTATCAAAAAGGAATTTCCCTTCTGGGATTAATAAAGTATTTCTGATTCTGATTCTCTGCTGCACTTGAATATGACTGGCAGGGAAAATCCACTGACAGCATCATGTTGTTGACTGACGCCTGCAGCACACGTTGGACACACGGCACAGACGGAGGAGGTAGTGTGAGCACAGCAGCTGTGGACGTGTCAATTCTGGAAGTGAATGTGATCAAATTGCTGCTTTTCTGGGTCAAGATGTTTACATAGAAAACAACAGGCGACACTTCAAGTGCCAGCAACTGAAAACAGTTTTCATCACAAACACGAGGATCTATTCGAATCACAGGTGATATTTTTCATTTAAAATGGTGAATTCTGCTGAAAAGCTACGACCTCCAGACTCTTACTTCCTGTCTTGATACATTAAGGTCACATTCATTTCAGCACTGACAATGAAAGTCAGCATTGGACATAATCCTGTGGTGCAGCAGCGAGCATTGTCGTAATCTCACTGGGCTATTATACATTATGATGACACTACAGTGATCTTTTGAACATACCTTGCCTTTAATTGACGATTTAACGGAGACCATCTATGCTGTTTGACCCAGTAATCACACTAATCTGGAACTGCAAGTGGGTTAAAAGAAGCACCAAAAATGATTTTCAAATGCTGTTTGACCCGGTAGTTTGGAGCAGTTGAATGGGACCATGTGGCACAAATGAAAGGAAAGGTTAAAACTGCCAGTTTAAAGTGAGAGAAAAGGCTATACACAAGTAGTGCAGGTATTGTTGTCCTTGTGAGGAATCTCTTGTTTTCCCCACTTTAAAGAACTGGTTATAGGAGTAAATGTGACAGGAAATTACCTTACTAAAAGAATATAACTCCAACACGTTAAGCCACTGAAACAGTGATGATCACATTAAAGGAAATCAAGCAAAAATATTCAGCCAATTCCTTTCAAGTTTATATGAAAATGGATTGTTGCGAAAAAGAAAAAAGGGGGCCAAAGAAGTCTTTTCTGGCTGTTAAATTGGATGTGCATATGACAAATTTCAAAGGCTGTCAAAATAAAAAAAAACGGGGGGAGAGAAGAAAGGATTGGGAAAAAAATACATTTACATCATAAATGCACAGGTTCCCTTTCAATAGGACTCTTCAAAACTCTGTCAGGCTTTTAATGGCAGGCAAGTTCAAAGTGACACCAGACTCCCACTGCTTCCAGATACATGTAGAACTGTGTGTGTGTGTGTGTGTGTGTGTGTTTGTGTGTGTGTGTGTGTGACCGCAATCCGAATCTGGTCACACACACACACACACACACACACAGTAGAATGTGAACTAATACCTCTCTCCTTCTGTCCCGGCTCCTCACACCTAACCCCCTCTTGCTACTTGTGCTATTGTGTGTGTGTGTGTGTTTGCACGTGTGTGTATCTGACTGAAGGGTGTATCCGGAGAACTGATAGCAGGCACTTCTTTGTCACTCTCATTGTTCCCCTCCTCTACCTCTGTGATCGCTCTTCTTTTACCCCCCCCCCCCTACTTATCCACTCTGTGCCGATTTCTCCGGTTCCATCCACTTTTCTTTCTCTACGTGATTCCTCCGCTCCTGCTTCTCTTCCGCTCCCCTCCCCAGTTTGTCCTGGTCTGTTGGCGAGGGATTGCTCGAAATGGTGTCTTGGGGAACGTAGCAAACATTTTGAACGCGCTCCGGATCCCAGTACCAGCCGGCACCAGCCAGCCAGCCATGCCCCACGGTGAAATCCCTGCATCAAAGCCACAAATCTTCCCCTTTTTCTTTGCCTCCCTCCCCTTTCTCTGTCTCCTTTTCCACGGTGGCACTTCCAGCGGCTGCGAATGTTTAAACTTCACATATCAGCCTCATTACGGTGCCTCAAAGCCTTCCATCGATTCTAAAAGGCGCTCATTTGAATTTTTAATCACACGTATGTACGAGTGCTGCGCTCAGCAACTATCCGACGCAAGCGCGCGCACACACACACACACACCCTCGCGCTCCCATCTCCGCTCCTTCAGCTCTTTCAAAGTGCTTCTCCCTCTGAAGTTTTGGAGTTCAAACTTCCACTTAGAAAAAGTCTCAGCTAATATTGCTCCGATGAGTGCGGACGTGGAGTGATGCGCGCAGGCTCACAGTTCACACCCCATTGTGAGCGCAGTGGCTGTGCTTGTGGGCGGCAGAGTGCTTGACTCAAGTTAACAGTAGCATTTGATTGCCTAGCCCGGGTGTTACTTTGGCGTTACTGTTCTCTTTGATGTCAAATATGTAGTTTGAGCGTAGAAAATATTATATATAAAATATACACTTATACATCACTCAATCCCCTTGGTGGAAGCACTGTAGCTGTGTAGGGCCTACTCACGCTCAGTTACCATGTGCATACAAAGTCCTGGCTAAGCTACTGAGAGACTTTGTCACTCAAGCAATAACAGGGTGAGGGAGAAAGAATCCTTTAGATCTTCCTGCAAGAAGTACACCTTTGAATCTGAATTTCCTTGCAGAAAAAAGTGCTTTGAAAATCTAATGCATAAACATTATCTTCTTTCCCCCACCCTTCTACTTTTTGCTCCCTCCATTCCCTCCCTTCACCTAAAGCGTACAAGCTTCTGAGCGACTTTGGAAGAACTTCCCTTTTTTAGAGTCCTCAGTAACTTAAATAAGAGGCGGTCGGGGATTTGGATATTGTTATGTCTCATCAAAGGCAGAGATCCTCAGCTATCCTCCCTTGCCTGTTCTCTTGCTGTCTGTCAACGCCCAGTCTTCAAGTAAGATGCTTCTCCTCAAGACTGATGTACTGTAATTTGATATATCCCCCGCTCCATCTCCCCTACTCTGGGGTTTTTTGAAAAATCTTTGTTAGGGCACAAGCTAGCTCAGGGGAGTGTAGGCGAAGATGTTAGCACTGGTTCAGTCAGTTAGTTGTCCTATTTTACGGCATAATAAAACACAGTAACCAAGGAAAAAGGTTGCCCTTGGTTACTTTACCTGCAGCATATTCCTGTGAAAATGTATCTGGTTGAATTTATCAAGAAAACAGTTGAACGCCATTGTTAAAAGTTGGAATGTTTAGCTTTCTTTACATAATCTAAAGGGTTCACGAATTTTTCCGGTTTTCTCCAAAATCATTGCATTTTGTGGTTGCAGAATTGGGTGTGACACCCTCAGAAAGCAGGCAGGGGGGGGGGCACTGCTGTGGCCACATGGGTCACGTATTTGAAGTAGGATGAAAGAAATTTAGCACGCTATTTGAAAATACTGCACTCGCAATCTTCAAGCCAGCCAAAAGGAATTTCTTCATGTGTCTTTGCAACCAACAGCCACTTGCTGCTGTATCCACTTCTTACCTTCGCACAGCGGGCAGCAGACAGTTACGTGTGTGCCTTCCTGCTGTTGTCAGTGTTGGCTTTACTGCCTCTTGCAGTCCAGAGCGTCATCAGAGGGCCTGAGTTCAATGGGTCGTAATGAAAGGCCTCACGGTTGTGCAAAATCAAACAGGGATTCCATTTATTGGAACCCATGCAGGGACTCCATCTCATTGGCTTATAGGCGCAGAGTGTGATTCAGTGAATGCTACCCATATGTTGCCCCCACCCCACTCGCCCCATATGCCCTCTTTCTCCTTTCCACAAAACCGCTCGTACACCCCCCCCCCCCTTGCACCTGCTGCTGTGAACAGCAGGATCCCAGTGTGCGTTTCTGTTCATCCCTCGCTTTTCTCCCTGCTCTCACCACTCCATCCCTCCATCCCTACTCTTTCATGTGTGCTCTGCTGTCAAGCCCAGCTGGATCAGGCCTGCCAGTCTGGTCACATGCAGTCTTTGTTGGTGTGTAAAAACAAGCAGTGCTACACTACTGATGGTAAACCACCAATATTTGGGTCTTTTACGAGGCTTATTATGCCCATGTCAGACATTAGCAGTTGGGACTTAGTTTCATCTGTGTTCTGTTTAGTTTTTTGTTGTTGTCACTTTGCAGTCACAGTAACATTCTCAATTGTTCACGCTTGTATGACCTTCATGGTACCTGCCACGGTCTTTGTAGAGAAGAAACGTTTCATCTCTCTTTCTGGAAAGTAGCACACAGGTCAGAAATCTTCTTCTCTCTTCTGACCTTAATTTTCAGAGCCAAATCACTAACATAACAAAACTCCCCTCTTTTAATCTTGAAGATATATTTAGAGAAAGAGCTGGCTGGACTACTGTAACGTCCTCCTCACTGGTTTGCCTGCGTAGACTACAGTTAATACAAGAGGTCTAACAAGGAAGAAGAAATGATCTCTTGTAAAACCGGTTCTTAGCTGTTTGAATTGGCTTATGGTTAGTTTCAGAATTTGTTACCAAGTATTACTTCTTGTCTATAAAGCCTGCATGACCTACTTCACAGTACCTCTCTGACCCGATAAAGCAGCTTTGCCAGATTGCATTAGATGTTCTTCAACATTCACAAGCAGACTGAAAACATTCCTCATTTGTATGTAAGTATTTATTTCGTGCAGGTATTTCCTGCATACACAAAATCCACTATGCAGTTAAAATGTTCCACATTTACAACTACTACAATTTTATGTCATACTATTAATATAGTATTTAGTATGTCAGTATGTCGATTTCAAACACAGCTCAGATCTCCACTGACCCCACGACCGCCCCTGGTTGGTATTATGACATGTAACTAATATTTGACATGAGATGTCTCTCCTTCCTAAAGTACATGTGACTCCATGTATAGTAGTGGTCCATCTGAAAGACCTGTAAAAAATCTGAGATTATAATGTCAAGTGCCAAAAGAGACAAACAAGAGAGTGTTTTTGCTATTTTCCATGTCTTGACTGTGGAAATGATTATAAGGGGTCTGTCAGAGTTCCACTGATAAAGGTTGTGGATTGTTGTTTCCTTTCTTCTTGCAGAGCTAAAAGTACAGGTGAAACACATGTTGTTAACCATGGCCTCAGTTCCATTAAGTATCCCAGTGAGCCATGACAGTGAGCCAGCACGCACAATACCAGGACGCTTTTTCTGACAGAATTAGCAAAGCATTGGTCCTGATTATTATATCTGGCCCATGGGAAGCAGAGAAAAGAATAGGATAGTGGACTGACCCCAGAGGCACCCCATTTAACAGTGGAGCGGATGAGGATACATAGTTTCCCATAGAGACCGAAAAAAGCGTCTGTTTGACAGATATGACAGAAACCATTCCAGGGCTGTCCCTGAGTTACCTTTTTAGACCATTAATGAGGATGGTATGACAAGTGGTGTCAAAAACAGCTCTTACATCCAGTAAAACCAAGATGGAGTCATCCTGCACAAGGCTGTCATACATGACTGAGAAGAGCAGGAGTGTATTTGTGGAGGAAGCCAAATTAAAATAGTATTATTATTATTATTATTATTATTATTCCCTTCAACAACTTGTTGTTTTTCCAGTACTTTAGAAATAAAAGTAAATTTTAAAATGGGTCTAACACTGTTCACACTACAATCTTAAATTGACCGGGGACACAACCAGAGGTGAAGGACAGGTTTATAATAATGAGTACAGCTGGGCCAATGACAGGTGGGACCTCTTTAAAGACGTTTGAAGTAAAATGTCAAGTGTGCAGGAGGACAGGTGCAGATGTGAAACTGTCTCTGTGAGGTTGTGATTGTACTGGGGGACAATTGGCTTAGTATATTTGGAACACTACTAGAACAACTCTTCAGGTCTTTCAATTTTTTGCCCACACCTGATTTAGGAGCAGCACACACACACACACACACACACACACACACACACTACCCTCCTTCAAACTCCCAACTTCATCCTAATTCCTTGCAAAACATCTGCCACTTTCTTGATGTTTCATTTACATGCACAGAAAAAAAAAAAAGAAAAACATCAAAGATGAACACTTCAACAATCAGCTATCACTCAATTAGCGCTCGACAATTTCTCTCTCATGCACTCCAGAAGGAACGCGTGGAGGGTGTTGAAGAGGAGCGGCAAAGTCTTTGAAAAATCATACTTTTCCCTTTATCACTTCATCTCATAGCAAAACAATTTCTTCCTATTATCCTCACAGCAGGGGGTCCACTGTCCTGTAAAGGTGTACCGTAGCGCTTTATTGGCAGAGACGAGAAGGCTCTTTTATTCTTTGCACCTTGTACCCCTGATACATTAAACGGAATCAAAGACGACATTTACATACCATTTGCGTTTCATGTTTGAGGAGTTGAGAGAGAAACAGCGTTCTTCCTGTGTGAAAGTAGGGATGCTCTGACTTTCTGAACTTTTGCAGAAAGAGAGACAAGAGGGAGGGATGATTGAAGGATGAGAGGGAGGGAGGGAGATGAAGAGTGAAATTACTCTCAAAGTTTTTCAATGCAATTTTCTTTTGTCGCCTTGTCACCGCTCCTCCTCCTCCTTATCCAACTTTACCGTGAACATGCCATAAATTAGTGACAAAAGCCTTTGAATGAGATTCCCCCCTCTTTTTTTTTTTTTGTTAATCGTTGTCTTTAATCCAGCAGCGCTAAACATTCATCATGTCTGGAGATACTTCATTATATACTTGACATGCTACACGATACATTAGCATTTATCTTTGCCTGACTAATGCACGAGATGATCTTAAAGAGACTCCCACAAAATTAGATCAACATGCAGAATGCATCACTTGTTTGCTTCGGCTGATGAACATCTCTCTTACACCTCTGTTTCACCTCTTTGAGATGTTCATTGTCATTACTACTTCATATCAAAAACCCCATAACAGGGTTTGGCTGCACTCACAAAGGACCACGAGTTGCCTCTTATCATACGATCGCGCTCCGGCCGGCGTTGCTCCCCAGCGGCCTCGGTGTTATTTAAAAGCCTGTCATTTATGAGCTGCTGCTCCACATTCTCCGTACGGAGCGCAGCGTTCTGTTTACATCCCTCCAGCTGTTTGTGGATGGACGTTCAGCATCAGATGGTTGCACAGGAGTTCCCTTCAGTCCCACATTTACCTCATATAAATACAGAATTTGAATAGGCGTTGCTGAAATGTCTCTCCTTCAAACGTTCACTCGACAGATGAGGTGGTGAGATTCATCCACGCTGGTGCGTACATGTTCTGTTGGATTGCATTCAATTTTACAGGTGTACACCGACACATCATGTATTTATTACTGATGGTTTGCCTTAGCCTGCCACATGTTTTATAAATTGTACAATGCAGTTTATCATGAATACACAGCAAAAAAAACTGCCAGAGACTTGAAACAGGCTTGCGATACTTCTAGTCGATCTCAGTGAACACCAAGCCTAGTTTCACTTTGTTAAGATATTTGGTCATGCTGTGGTAATACTTTTGGAAGCATAACTATTTGTAGAAACAAATTCTCAACTGGTAGCAGTACATACTGTGTATTCATAATCATTTTAATGATTATTATTAATTCTAATGTAACTTCCATAAAGAAGCTTTGAGCTACTTTCTGACTTTCAGATGCAAAAAGACTGAAATCATTCTGCTGTTTTAACTACAAACGATAATGTAACTCTGACACTAGTGAATAAAGAATAGTGTTCACAGTAATGGATCACCTACAGTATCTTTAAAACATGACAAGTCTTAGCACCTTTATTGTAATAAACCTTTTTCACGGCAGATATTTTGACTTGCCATCGCAGGAGAAGTGCAGGTGTAACTAAGAGCGAAGTGAAACTGTGTGGATTGCTGCCATGATGTTATTAATTGCACCTGTGCTTTTCCTGCTATGACAAGTCAAAATGTGTAACGTAGGGCTACAGACTGAAACCACTGGCTCCCTGTATAATAGTATTAATGGTTCAAAACATCTTGTGTTCACACCGAATACTCTGATGTCCATTTTCTCTCACACTGCAGTTAAATATATAAATGAACAATGTGTTAACATTCATTTTATTGAAAAAAACCTAATAAAAGCAGACTACTGAATACATTTGGAATGAAACTGAAATCCTATCAAATTATTATTTATTAGGAAAATAAGAGGGGTGAAATAAAATGTTATAATGAGTTGAGTTTTAATAATTTCTTGAGTCGTTCACAATTTACTTTCAAGACATTGTATTTGTGTTAACAATTGGCCAAAAATTGCTTAGAACATTGGATCTTATTTTTTTATTTAATGCTGCTACCAATATTTGTTAATACATTTTTTTTATCAACATTGGATCAAACTACAACATCTTGCATATTACACTATGATGATTCTTTCTGAGGAGGTGGTGAAAGAGACAGAGTGAATATTGGACATTTGTCAGGACGCTGGAAAAACTAATTTTGCTCCTCTTCAGTTCTATGTCACTGTTTGCTACATCAGCTTTATAAGGTAATAATATGTCAATGTTGTATTCAAAGATTATCATGGTGTGCCCAAGTGACCAAAATATTTTAAATAAATTAAATGCAGGTTTAAAAAAAAAGACAAGTTTGATACGGTCCTGTTGACTTCACCCTCACCTGACTGAGGATGTGGTTTGTGTCATCACCTATCCCATCATGGCATGCACAGAGGGCTACAGGTTTACAGAGTAACTTTGGAGTAAATGGAGTAACATTACATTTCATTCAACATTCAGCTCACTTTGAGACTCTAACCCTCAAACCCTCCGTTTCCACTTTCCTCAGTCCCCCCACTACTGGTATTTAGCCCCTCTGTCTCACCCTCCACGTTCCTCTCTCCTTCCATTCCTCCCTTCACGTTCCTCTTCCTTTTTATCTCTCCATCCACTCCCTCCCTCCATTGCCCCCTCCCCCCCTCAGGTTTAATGAAGTCTGCTCTTGTGTAATCTTCCTGCGATCGGGCCCTCTCACCTCCCCTCTCTGACTCAGGTGTGTGCTATAACAGAGAGCCATTGTTCTCCGGATCCTCCGCTGAAGCCTGCCTGGCACAAGCACACACCTGCAACCAACAATGATGTCTTTATTCACCTTGCACACACACACACACACACACACAAACACACGTGAACTTTCACACAACACGCCGACAGGCAGAGGAACGAGCTCTCCGGATGCATCTGAATACAGACAGTTTGAAATCAGCTCTCGTTATCTCCTGGTGGAGGAATGAAAAAAGAAAAAAGTAGCTGGATGAGGGAGGAAAAGGGGGGAGCGAGGGAGAGGGAAATGGCACAGATAACATGGCCAAGTTGTTGTTTGCACAAGCTGGTGTCATATTTGATTTCATTGGACAGAAGATCCGCTGGGCTGGTGCACAGAGGAGGAGGGAGGAGCCGCGGTGCACTCCGGTACAACGAGCTGGTACACCACTGGCAACGCACAGTTAATGTTTAGTGCGTATCAGTGACAGAGACATAACTGTATTTGCATTCCCCGGCTCATAGTTGGGTTTCACATGCTCTCAGGCGATGAGTCTCAAAAATCAAAGGTGATCTCTGCACAAAAGCAAGACGGGGGGGGGGTTTCCAATTCACCGGCTGCAGGTTGTGTTTAGGGAAATGGCCAACTAATCCTCTCTTTCCTGTGTCTACCACTGAAACCTGAAGTCACTGTGTTCCTTAGGGCATAAAGGTGGAAGGGACGATGACAACAGGGGCAGAAGGGAAAAAAGATTGGGGAATGAGGGGAAAAGCAAAATAAAGGAGGCGAGGCGGATGCACAGGAGCTAAGACAAGATAAAGGGGAAAATAGGGGGTAATAGAAGAAGAGAAAGGAGAGCAAAGGAAGGGGCTCTGTCTCTCGTAGCTGAGATGTCACATCGGCTCCACCTGTTAACGGGTGCAGGCCTGCAGGCAGGCTTTTCAAGGTCTCAGATATCAGCATGTGTGTGTGTGTGTGTGTGTGTGTGTGTCAGCTCTCGTTGTGATAGGATTTCACCTTACCGTGTACAGTAAACACACCATCTTGCCGGAGGATGACATGCAGACACCAGACAGAATCTCTCCACCCATCCCTTAGGTTAGATAGTGAGTGTGTGAGCTGCGCTGCGTGATCTTCACATATTTACAATAACGGACTCTGAGGCGGATTCAAGACGAGAGCAAGAAGACGTCCCATCACACTGTTATCATGTGTATACAGTGTGTGGCACAGTGTAACTACAGTACTCAAGAGTGTTATTGTTTCGGCATGAGGGAGCGACTGGGGTTAAATTAGGAGATCCGCTTTTCGCTTCAGGTTGTGAAAGAAGTTCACAACCTGAGCTTTCCAGTTCCATTTTTTCCCCCGCCTGAACTCCAATTTGCGGTGGGAACACTGTAAAGTTGTGAAGTATTTTGAGAATAATCTAAGTGGGTTATATGCCTCTCTGACGTTGGAACATGGGGAAAAGGGGTGGGATATGAGTGAAGAGGAGGGGTATGGGTGGGGGGGGTATAGGAGGCCTTTTGTAATTCTACATGTGACAGGAGTGAAGCGAGGGATGGAAATAGAACAATGGAAGAAATGCTGAGCTTCTGAGGAGGCCCTCAAAGACTTCCAACTCAGAGGCTGATAAAAGACCCTCTACTTCATATCCCAGCACCCCCTCTTCTGTCTCTCAGACACACACACACACACACACACACACCCATACACGCAGCTCTCTGAAGAGAATATCTTCAAGCTTTGTGCGCGTGCAGCTGAGCGACAGATCGCCAGAGTGTGACAACGATGACGGTTTCAAGCTGAGGAGACGTCTTGAAACGGAGTCACGGCAGTGTCACATCCTGATCGTGGTGCGATGAAAGAAGAGTAAACATGGTAAACATGCCAGGAAATTTTGGTCAAAACTCTGAAAGTGAGCAATACAATAGGAGGATGCGAGTGAAACAGTCTCTATCCACAGTTGGGTTGACAGTGGACTGACTGTACACTGTCTCTCAGGCACAGTTTGTGGGTGAATGGCAGTGTGATTCCTTTGGAACATAATGGAAGGTGAAATAAAAACGTATCTCTAATTAGAGCAGAAGCATTAACTGGTGCGGATTTGGGATTTTGTACTAAAATACAAATATGTACAACTTTCCAAACAAAATCAAGAAAAATACTTTTTTTTTCTTCACCACTTAAGGGTTCTATGGTGAAGACAACTAGAAAGAGGCCGTAAGTTGACATTAAAGTAATGTTTTGAACAGTTGTGTTCACACTTTTCTCACTAACTAGGTTCAGTTGGGTTTTTCCAAGGACCAACGCAACATTGTTTTGTTGCATTAGTTTGACAACAGCTTGCATTTTGGCAATCCTGTTCAGCTAGAAGTGTTGTGTTTAGATTTTACAACTTATAATATTATATTAGTTTAGCCCTCTAGGCTGAGGTTATTCAAAATGTAAACTGGTGAAATCACTCATGTAATTAACATAATTTTGTTTAGTTTTTATTTTCAACCGGAACTTTTCCAACTCATGCACAGCACAGTATTGTGCAGTACTAAGTACACAGTACTTGTGTTAGGCAAATCGCTTGAAAAATGTAATTGCTTCCGAATCATTTTCAGTTGCTTGTTATATTACTTTCAATTACTCAGCCTTCAAATAACTCAAAGTTGCCAAACCCACATGTCACATCTTCTGCATTGACACAGGAAGAAATAGAAAACAAGTTATTGAGTTTAATCAAGAAACTTAAGCCTCCTCTTTACTTACTTTTGGTCCCAGGTACTTTTATCAACTTTGTTTTCCACTGCAGGTACTGCCCTCTCGATATCGTCATAGTAACGCCACATCTGCTCTTCGTCACAGTGTGGTATTGTGAGCTGCTTTTGTGCAGGATGTCTAGTGACGATTCTCCCTGACCAATCAGTGGTCTGCAGTGTTTTAACTCCACCTTTTAGCATCTGCTCATTTCACTGGATCTTTGAATGATCTGATACCAAAACTAGATACCAGGTACTATCCACAACTTATGCCAATGGAAACCCAAAAAGAATTGTTCCAAGCAAGTCAAGTCGAGTCGTGTTGAGTTGCTTCGAGCTGTGCTTTACCATGCAGTGGAAATGAGGCAATACTGAAGACGGTCTTTAAATCTGTGCGTTCCTCTGTACCTGACAGAACTGCTTCAGTGGGCTTCACCAACGGCCCCTGATGGTCGCACAAGGTCAACAACAAAGGATTTTGAGAGGACCACATATCCTGGAAATCCCTGCAGTCAGAAATGCTGTATTCAAGAACACCAGACCAGATAGCTGCATCATCGTCTACACGCGAACAAACCAGTCTACGGGCTTTCATATGTGAAGAGTAATCCAGATACTGGCATGCTTAATCAATAGACTGTACATACTGTACTGATATTTTGTATCATTTATTTTTTTACATACTTTATGCCAAGTGGACTCAGTGGAGAGAAGCACTGATACTGAGTGGATTATAATTGTTGCTATTTAGCGGAATTTCGGGAGCAGGAACACACCCCCATTACGTAATCAACGTCACTACGCCATTTCGGTATAAATACCCTACGTAATCATCCCTCGTCCGCTCTCGTCTTAGCTATCCACCTTCAGCAACCACAGCAGCTACCACCGGACGGGACGCCTGGCACCGGGATGCCAGTTATCTTAGCTATCCACCTCCAGCAACCACCGCTCTCGATTACTGCGCATGGCAGCTGCTAGCAGCTACCAACCTCCAGCGACAACAGCCACTAGCATCGGCCGGGACGCCGACACCAGGATGCCGGTGTCCCCGGCCGACCACCAACCACAGTCAGCAAGCACCGGCTGCGGAGTCCGGCACCGGGTTGCCGCTCTGTCTGTCGGTTTTTGGGGGTTTGTACTATGCCACCTCAGTCTCACACTTAATTTAAATCATGGGTCCTCCCAACCATGTCACCGTTACATTCGGTCAGATCCCAAAGATCTTAAATCGGCTCTTCTCCAGGTATGGGAGGCTTTTTGGGGGTTCGTCGTACCCGAGTGCCACGGCGGACGTCCCCACGAAGCTTCCCCAAACCATCAGCAATATTCAAACATTCTAAATGTACCTCTGTTCAATAAAT
>JAVQJD010081053.1:0-34726 GCA_036023655.1 Nannoperca australis | reverse complement strand
GCTCATGGGAGATGGATGGAGACACAGGGATGACGAAGGGGTTCTGTCTTAGCGAGGTTCAGCTGGAGGTGATGTTCGGTCATCCAGGCGGAGATGTCTGCTAGACAAGCCTCTATCCGTGTTGAGATGCCAAGGTCGACAAGCCTCTAGGCCGACAAGCCTCAAGTATAGCCTCAGAGCTGCTATTGTGCAATAAACAGTACATATTCAAATCTCTCACATCTCTAAATATTTGTGTATAAACTCAGCTAATTTTGATGTCAATCTAAAACACCCCGTTTAACTGAATCTCACATTTTTCTCAAAAAACTCTGTTCATCTTTGACAAATATAAATGTTAGTACACAGCTGCATCAGCATATTTGCATGATCATTTATACAGTGCCCTGTGGCAGCTCGTCAAGTTCTCTCCCTCGCTCTTGTTCATAGCTATTCTTTGATAAAGTTTATAAGGATAAGATGGTGTTTGATCTATAGGAAATGCATGTGCTTTGTACTTAAGACAATGTGAGAAAGACATTGGAGCGTGCTAAAGGGGCGAATTGGGCATACAACAGTCTGTCACCTTGAAGAGAGGCAGGATGTGCAGTTCAAATCTGCGGGGAACAGATCTGTCATGAGGGGAACTTGGGCATCTTTTCCCTGAGAGACAGAGGGAGGCACGAAGGGGGGCTGTGGGTGAGAGACAGGTGAGAATGGAACCGAGAAAGAGAGAGGAGTGAAAAGCGAGTGCTGATAAAGGAATAATAAGTGTATGTGCCCCTGCCAAAATCCAGAGAACTGCCTCTGACAACTTATTAGCACATTAAAGTGAAAAAAGGGGTAACAAAACAAAAACAAAAACACCCAAACTGCTGCGGCTTTTTAGGACACTTTGGCCCTTTTTCTGCAGCGAAGCAGATATGCAAATCAGACTCAGTATTTGTCTAGCTTGAAAAAGCAACTCTATTATTATTAACAGCAAAAGGGAAAAAAATGGCTTGGGGTTATTTTACCTCTCCCCACGGGAAGTCTGCAAATTAACAAAAGAAAATGGAATTCAACGTTCGCTGCATCTATTATTTCTGTATTTTCCATGTCTTTCCCCACATGAGAATGCTACATCCTCTAAATTAATTAGCTCTGAATATGTCTTAATGATATTTATACTTTTTAGTGTAATTGTCTAATTGTGCTTTTCTAAAGAAACATACACAGTATGTTTTAGAAGACAAGTTGTTTGCAAGGGAGAGAATTTCTCAGCTTATTAAGGATTCTTTTTTGATGTTCAGCACATCATTAAGTCCGCTCCCATTGTGATTGTGCCTAACCAGCCTCCTCTCTCCCTCTCGCTGCTGTCTCTCTCTGGGGATAGATTCTGCACCAGGCTGTTGGTCAATTAGTCAGTGTGTGTAATTCAAAGGCTGAGAAACGACCAGAGGGAAATAGAGAGTATGTGTTTTCTGATCTTGTGTATGTGTTTGTGTGAGCGAGGGTGGTTGTGGTGGTGTGGAAATACAAAAAAAAAAGATAAATGGAGGCTTGGCCTTGAGGTAATACATCTGGCCCCTTAAAATATATAAAAGCTTTGGCTGTCATATACCAAAATACAAATATGTTTGTCTTGAAAGTACAGTTGGTTTACAATAAAGTAATTAAGTAAAGCTCAGCTGTCAACATGGGTGCCATGACAAGATCAAAATATATAAACGACCATGGCAGACTTTCTTATATTAATAAAAAATATATTTTTAAAAAGCAATTCTTAAGTTAATATATGTCAGGGTTTATAGGGCATGTTCCATATTTCTCTTGCCATGTACCACTGACTGTTTACAATTCTGATGATGAATATATTTGTTTGCAATTTGTAAAAATCACCATGTAATTGTGCTTCTCAACTTCGTGTTCATAATATGAATGAATTTTCAGCCACGTGTGGGTGTTCTTTATCCTGCCACAACATGTACCGTCATTTCCGGACTATAAGCAGCTACTTTTTTCATGCCGTCATGCCGCCAGTACATTTAGGCTCGTCACACCAGACCAATGAAATTACCGAACAGGTCACATTGGACCAATGAAACCGTTCGAATCACCGTAAATCAAACGCACTCACACTAAATTCTTCAGATCAGTCATTTTGCGCGTCAATTCAGAGGGTGGGGCTTATATACAGGTGCACTCAATAGTCCGGAAAGTACAGTACTTTAGTCTGGAGATCCACACACCTTAAATTCTTCATTTGTGTACATGCAACTACCCAGCTGCATGTACACTACCAATGAGCACGTAATTTCCTTTGCTTTGGCTTTGTAATTTCTTGACCTGTAAATGACCAACCTAGCCTACCATCTTCTTTTTCGAAGAACACTTTAAATCAATGCGTATTCCTCTTTGGAGACAATTTTTTAGCATCACATTGACCTTGAATTAGTAGTTTGAAACTGTTTAACTGTGTGGTATGTGAGTGCAGAGCTCATGTGTTCTCCAAAGTTCTGTGACTGGATGTATTGGACCATAGTTTTGGTGTAACAGTGCTCTCTTTGATAGAGTAAATATTTATTTATAGCATGTAGACATATAGTTTTATCCTTTAGTCAGTGTCTTCCTATCAAGTCAAGCTGGTATGCACTCGCTTAATGGCAGGGGTCGAATGCCTAATCAATGTCTACTTCGGGCTCACCACAGTTGTCAGTTACATTACACAGAGACCTCCAGTTAACCTTTGCAGTTACCTGCTGTCAGCTGTAGAAGAAATACATCTCCTGTAGGATCTCTCTACATTTGAAAATACACCTGGACGGAGACCAGACCTTACATGGCCTTACCTTCACTTGTTATATAATTTCCCCCACACTTCCTGTGTCTTCTCGTGAATGTGAGAAAGACTGATGAATGTGAGGACCTGTGAAAATGATTATACATATGCACTTATATCACATAGCACAGCATGTAACGCACATGAACTGATTCATGCTCCTACACTCTGAGAAGATGTAAACAGATGGATGGGATGGAGCACGCACACACACACACACACACACACACACACACACACACACACACTGACAAAATAAGCTTGACAGCGACTGCTTGCAGTTGCTCTGGGCTCATGGCAGCTGCTTGATGTATCAGAGAGGAAATGGGCTGGACAAATCAGATGTGGCTCTCAGCACTTCTGTCAGTCAGTGTGTTTATACACACACTATAGATTATTGTAAATATGCCCGATTAAAGTGTTTACATGATTTGTAAGAACCAGATTTTCACAGTAACTACAATGTATATCTTTGATAAGTGATTTAACATCTAGAGCAATGTGTGGTTTCAGGAAACATATTATAAGTGCCACAAAATGATGGTAAAAACACACCGAACTTGGCAAAGCTGCCAGGAACCACCGACACCTCACCCACTTGGCTGCCTGTGGGTGGATTCATCAAGCTGTCAATCCAAATGCACCTGGAAAAAAAGTGTTTATGTGCATTTAAAACAGTAGATTTGGCTACAGGAAAAGGCAGAGATCCTCTGTAAAATAACTTTCCATCTGATGACATTTACTGATATTTACTGACTATATAAAGTGTCTGACCTGCAAACCAGCGCTGAGATTTTCATCACACATTCCCCACCTGGCTGTGACTGATTGAGCCGTTTGCCTTAAATTTATCCAACTTGAAAAGAGTCACACATTGACATTATGGCATGCTACTGTCAATAATCCCAGCGAAGCAAATGTACAAGGTGTTCCATAAGTCATTGTCGTCTGAGCTGAATAAGAACATTTGTAACTCATGTCGTATCTTCATCAATTTAATTAAAACAGTTTAATAAACTCAACTGCTCATTTGATATGTGGCATTCAGCTCCTTTCTACTGAGGCTTCATATTGTATTTCATTAAAGTTTTGTCATTTTTTCTGACAAACGCAAAGTCGCGTTTTTCTACCCTAAGAGAGGGAAAATGAATGTATATTGGTTTAATTGTGCTATGCTTTAAAATATATCAATAATAAAATGACCAACAAAGTGAAGTTGTTTTGAAATGGTCACTTGAATGTGGTCATAATGGAATTGTTAGCATGCGTGTGAACACACTGAATAACTTCAAATGATACTAGGCTGTATCATGTCGAATCTCTCCACCATGTGGCTTCAGTGAAGAGCTGAAGGCCCTTGTGTGATCTGATCCCAAGTGTTATGAGTTCTGCCTCTGGTCTACTCTTGGGGGATTTTGGGGAAGCAGGCAGATGTAAGTTGAGAAAAGTTTGGTCCTGGTTAAAAAAACCGGCAGCTCTTTCAATAACGTGCCCCGCATTCACTCTCCTCTAAAGGAAATCCTGCCTTCACTTGCAGTGCACACCTTCCTTTTATCTCTGTACCATAGCTTAATATTGCAAAGCCTATAGCTGCTGCCCTCATACCCCCTCCTCTTTCTCTTGTTATCTCTGCATCCCATCACTCCCAAACACATTTACTCATTCACCTCCCCCCTACAGCTTCCCCATTCCTCCCTTTTCTCTCAGTTTGTGGATCATATTGCTTTTTTTTCTTCTCTCCGTCACTCTTGTTTTCTCCACTGCTCCATCTCAATCAAGAATGCAGCAAGTTTTATGAATTCATCAGAATGATCATGGACAGTCCAGGGAGGCATGCAGGGAGGCAACAAGGCGAGACGATGGCTGTTGGAACAGATGGAGGAAAGAGAAAAAGAGAGAGGGAGGGGAAAGAAGAGCAAAGTAAGGGGGGTGTTGCTGTACTGCTGAATTTTAATGAGTACCAGGGGGAATTTCTTCTTCACATTTTTTTTCTCCATGCTCCCTTTCCATTTTTTTCCTGGGATGCACCCATCTACTGCATGGCTCTAAATCACTGTCACACAAATGAGCTTTAACACAGTCTGGCTTTGGCCTCAACAGCAGCGTGTCACAGAATGGAGCCATCGGCTACGCACCAACAAAACAGCGACCCAAAAGTCCTAATTGAACTGCCAATTTGTCATGTTTATCTTTACTGTCTTCCAGCAGCCACCAAACCACACATGCGGCACCCGCCTCATCATCTTCCCGGAAACCAGTGCAGATGTAAGCAGTGTTTCTTTCCATGACAGATCTGCTGCTCATTAGTGAATTATTCATTATTTTCATTAGAGTCTTCCAGATACCATCACAAGTGTCCACATTCTCTGTTTCTATTCTTTTTTCTCTTGCTGTCTTTCTTTCTCATCAACTTTCTCCCCTATCTTCCCCCAATAAGCCCTTATGGCCTATGGCTTTTCTTCACTATCTATGTCTTGTTTTTTTTCTCCATCCTCTCTCTCTCTCTCTCTCTGTCTCTCTCTCTCTCTCTCTCTCTCTGTCTCTCTCTCTCTCTCTCTCTCTCTGTCTGTCTCTATCTCTCTTGGGAAGACTTTATTATGCTTTGCTCCGACAGCAAAGTACACAGATAAAAGATAATTGCCTGGCTTGACTCCTCCATTGATATGAAAATAGGATTTAAATTATTCACAGTGGTTTAAAGGTTAGTTGAAGGTTATTACTGGCAGAGAGAAGTAGAAAGACACAGGGTAAGACGAAGGGAAAAAAAGACCTTGTGTGTTGCAAGCTGTGGCCGGAAGGTGAGGTGCTTTTCTGAAAGGCTAATTTGCAGTGCAGACAGCGGAGACATCTTGCGAACAAACCACAAAAGCCTCTCGGGGGGATTTGAACATGGTGGTGGAAGTCAGTTATTAAGCAGCCAATTAAGGCTGGCTTCTCCACAGAAAACATTGTCAGTTGTAAATAAGGCTGTATCCGATCCTTGCCCACGCTCTAATCTGTTCCCTTCGTCTCCTGTCTAGCCATGCATAGCATTTCCTGCTTCATGCAGAGCCATCAGTGCACGTTAGGCAATAAACAGTGCCTTTCTTCAGAGGATAGAGAAGGTTGGAGTGTTGGGATTTAAATCAGAGTCAATTCTGTTGGGACACTGGCTTGTTTTGTACTGTGGACATGATGGACTCAGGAGGGGGTGAAGGAGAATTACCTGCTCTGTTGTTGCCGGCGTCCCTGAGGACCGGTTCACAGCAGGGGGTTGTTGGATAAATATGAGAGGGGAAAGGTTATGAGGAGTCCTTTTTCTGCTCCCATCGTATTACCTGGGCACTGGCTTGTGTGTCTGAAGGGCTTTGTTATGCCTGCAGACAGGATTCAGACATTTCTTACATGGGAGGTTGCAATAGGTGGTCTGTAAACAAAACAATCCTGCCATCATCCACAGGTTTGGCTGCCACACCTGTCTACTTCCATCTCACAGCTATTAGACTTTCTGCATATTGGACTTTTAGGTTGACATAAAACTGTGTGAAATATTTAAAATAATGGAACAATTGTTTTGAGGTCTCTTCATTTTGACATTAACAAACATAACCACTGTAATTAGCTTGTTTTGGTGAGCTACGCAACCGGCTGGAGACATCAGACGGCTGCACAAAGCGAAAATTCGACCCTACTAACCTTTCAGGGTGAATATTTTGAATTTCTTTTTTTACAATAAAAATCTCAAAACAGTATAATTACTTTTTTTTGTCCACCTGGGGGCAGTGGTACAAACTGAAAACTCAACTTTGACATTTTATCTCCTCATTAAGTTGATATAGGAAACACTAGCCTTTATACATCTAGGAGATATGGAGCAATATTTTCATTCATTTGGAGTCGTGTTTCTGGCCCCAAGACAAATGCAAGTCCAACATTTAATCTCCTTTTAGTGCTGGTTTTGGTCTCCACCATCTCCTGAAGGAAATATTTCCTAAGCTGCTGAATGCTCCACTGTGTTCACCAGTTACTAACTGTCACTAACTTTGTCTGTCTGTCATTTGGTTCTGGACAGGTAGTGTACATTGAGTTTTTTTGCTGAAAACAGTTGCTTGCTGTGGCTGTAAACAAAGCTGATGAGAGCGGTGAGAGTTAACAGTAAGATAAGCTGCAGGCTAGAAAACCAAAACAATGAGCTGCAAGACACTAAAACGCTCCATAGAGGTGAAGGGAACTGTAGAGTCGGATGATGATTAGCTGTGGTTTCCACGAGCGACAATTCTCTCAATGCACATAATCATTTAATAATTTTTTTATAAAATAGATTGATTAGTGCATCTTACGTCTTACATATCGGCTGTTGGCATCAAAGCTCATTGATGGTTTGTATTATTCTATATTTGTAATGTGGCCTAATAAGCAAGTTGAGATAAAGCTTTTGTGACTGAATGATACTCAAGTATGTACAGCTTGTATAAAACATCAGCTCACAGAGTTCAGTTCAGATCTGTAGTGTCCCCAAAGAGTCAAGTCAGCTTTCTTTCTATACCACACATTTCAAACACAGAGGCAATTCAAAGAGCTTTGCGTAGGCAAAGAAAAACATTAGGATCATTAGGATGCCATTAAAAGCAAAAAGTTCAATAAAATACATTAAGATAAAATAAAATGAAAAATACAGTTACAGTGCTGTAATAAGATCTAAGTAGCTAATGCAACAAAGGAAATAAAATTGCATTAGAGAAACCAGTCACGTAAAGGCACAGGAGAACAGCTGAGTTTTTAATTTCATTTTGAAAGTGGCTAAAGTCCGAGCGCATTTGAGATCTTCAGGAAGTGTGTGCAGTATGGTAGCTAAAAGCAGCTTCGCATTTTTTGGTACAAGCAGTTGACTGCTTCCTAAATGTTTAAGTTCCCTACTGGGTTTATATTCTTCAAGGAGATCAGAGATTTATATATTCTGGCCCAAGATTATGAAGCGATTTATAAACTAGCAGCAGCACTTTAAAATCTATTTTGCAGCAAGCCAACATAGATACAACACAATAAGACAATTCAAGACATTAAAAGTGCTACACGCAATACGGAATACAATCAAATGTTCCTTTGTAAAAAGCAAGAAAAGCAGCAAGAATATTAATCAATACTTGAACCTGGGCACCTCATTTTCAGAAACTTGTATTTCCGAGCAGAGGAGAAGGTTATATTCCTTGAAGAGATAAAAGTGATTTATGTTCGCAAACAATATGTAAACACGCCAGTCTTTTCTCATCCCTGACGGTCAATGATCCTGCATGACTGTGGCGATAAAGAAGAATTACTTTTTTTAATTGTTTTTGGAAACACGTGGCCCTAATCATTATCCCTCTAATTATTATAGATTAAAAAAAATGTCAAACACAAATGTATTTGTGTTCAAAATTCAACATTGAGGGTCCCATCCCGCAGCCTCTCCCACCCAGGAAGCCTATTGATTACCTGCAGCTAATCACTTGACAGCTGCATATCCTTAGAGAGCAGCCAAGCACCATTTTCCCTCTTATTCTTTAATTAGCTATACAACCCGGGGGCACTAATCTATGCGTCCCCTCTCTGATATTCCTCAGATGTGAACCGCTTTGATTTCTCTGACCCAACAAGGAGTATTGGGATTTGTGTGCGCTGAAGGAATGCTAATATGTTCCTGGAAAAGGAGCCTGTTGGCAGACAAGAGGAGATCAAGCAAGACTTTCTCCTCTCCATATTCACACCTGTATACACCATCCCTTTCGAATAAATTCAGATTTATTGCTCTCCCTGAAAAATGCTGAAAGTAATGCCCAAATTTGGCAGGTGAAGAGGCTCCAAAGAGGCAGTCATACAGAAACAGATTCTGAAATGTCTTGTAACTCCACCGAAGTGATCAGAGGTTTTGTGCCTTGCTTAAAGATACTTTGACGGTTGTTCAGGGAGGGAAGGGTGTTTCTCATTCACTACCCTCACGCAGATTTTTTCAGCTGTGATTTTGAACCACAATCTTGCTGTGTCATTGAGAAACCTCAATAATCAACAGTAGAGCAGCTCCTGAATGAATCCATCACCGATGTACGACTAAAGCGAAGGTTAGGCTGCCTGGGCATCCCTTTGATGAGGCCAGATTTGTGTATCAGTCATAAGCCAGTGCCACTACCTAGCACACTTCAAACAGACTTAGTGCTAAGCCAATTAGCATGACTTTGCATGGTGTTGATCTGCCTGTGACATGGAACAGACTGGGCTTAATTGCGTATTTCTGCACTGGCTAATGTTAATTTAGTAGCCTCCAGGAAAGCTAAGCCCTGAGGTAAACAAAGCAACAGGGCTAATATGCTGTTAGTGCCGTCTCCATGCATCGGCAGAACTACTGCTAATCTGCTTACAGTGAGAAGCATGTAGTCACGCACCTTCAGGCCATGCACAGATTTCTTTTTGAGAAAATGAATGTACACCTGTCACTGTTACTGTACAGCTACAGTATGTGGTTAAATATTAATTACTCTGTGATGATTAAAGTGTATATTATGATGAAATTAGGAAAATGACTCAGATGACATTCAAGAATGTAGTTTTGCTCAACAGGGATAAATTTAGTCATGTAACACCTCTGGGAGATGCAGACTGCCACCACCTGTAAGGAAAGCCTTCCTTAAAAAGGGGAAAAGGTACAAACAGCATTGTCTTACACAATACTTTGTAAGACAAGTTTCTACTGACGGAAATGTATGTTCTAATGCATTTTATTTTGTGTATTTGTTGTCACTACTAGCCTTTCCCTTAACACACACACAGTTTTTACAGTTACAGTTCATATAATTACAATTTATACAGTTATCAATTAATTTCCAACAATGGATAACTTTTGTGAGCCATGTTAAGTTCAAATTATTTTGGTAACTTGTGTTTATTTAATGTGCTGTATAAATTAAATACAGCTATAATTAACTAAGTATTTCTAATCTCAATTCATCTTTCAATTCATAATTTGATATACAGGATGACAAAACATTTTTTTTTACATACCCTTAGTTTCCTACAGTTTTGTTTGTTTTATCTGATCAACAGTCAAAAATATATTTAGTTTACTATAAAATAAGATAAAGAACTGAAAAGGTGGAAACAGGTAATATTGTAATAATAATAATAGTGTCACTGAAGAAAGAACAGGTGCCGGCTGCTGTTTTCATGTCTTCCATGTAAATACTGTAGCTCAGTGGTGAACACAAAATAATGTAGTTCTAGCCCTGTGGGTGCTGAAACACTGCAGACACTCAAATCTTTAACGTATTGGTTGCTTCATGGTAGCAAATGACAGTAATTACAACATTAACAATTGTGTGAAGATGCACAGTTGCACACTGGCAATGATTTGATTTAGTGACAGACATTTACAGAAATTCTCAAATGTTAATGTTGAATCATTCAGGGAGTACCATACTGCTAAACAAAGACACATACATGATGCACACTAGTGCCATTTTTCCTTATGTGCTCTGACAAGTCAGCAGAGGAAATAAGGGATTGAAGGTGTGTTTGTGTGTGTGTGTGTGTGTGTGTGAGTGTGTGGTGGGGGCAGCCAGGGTAGCCTAGTCTCAGATCTGAGGAGGCCTGCAGGAATGTTGCCTGCCTTTGAAGAGTCTGCTGCCTGTGCTCAACAAATATCAGGTCCAGAATGAAGGGAATGTGGCTTCACAATGCCCCATCCAGCCCTGTTTTATTGAGGGATCCTGTTCGCTCTCTCGTCTCGGGGCCTTTGTTGTTGTGGGGGAATGAAGAGGGCACATACATACTGATGAGGTAAGCTGGACTCAAGGCTGGAGCTCAAAGAGACATTCTCCTTCAGTCAAAACACACCAAGCAGGCTATGTGAGCCCAGGCCGAGGGAATCACAAGGAAACTGTGGTTTGTGGATAGAATGCTAGTATTTCACCACTTAAATAATTCATTAAACATGTCTATATCTGAAAGAAATCAGAGTCAAAGATAAACTTATATAAGGAATATTGGAATAATAAGTCCGGGCTTGAATTCTGCTTGAACAATGTTTAAAGATTGTAAACAACAATGTGTTTATGTTTTTCTGACAAGCAACCTCTTGTGTTGTTGTGCTATTAATGAGAAGGTAACGTCTTACCTTCAATCCCTTTTTTCCCACAACTTGAGGTTTGACGGGGGCTCTTTTAACTACGTCATCTCGTTGCGCCCTCTTCTTCTACAGGGGTACTCCTACAGTATAATGGCACCTGACTGGAGCATTAACGCCACCTATTGCTTATCACGATGAACCAACTTCTTATAGTCAAATAACAATAGTAGCAAATTTTATGAAGATTCAGTAAAAATGTGCACTATATGTCAATTGTGTTTACAGTTTGTTACAATTGCAACAATTATTGCAGTTTTTAGCATTCTTCAACCATAGGGGTGGCAGCTCAGATAAATTACTTAATTAAATGTTTTGAAAGACGCATTTATACATGTTTTTAAATATGTAGACTTGTTTGAAACTATTTAGATTTTTTGTGACTCCAAAACTGATATTCATACAGACAGACTAAAGCAGTGGTGGAGACAGATGGAATAAAAATGTATCATATTTTCTGGGCTTTCTTGAGCTAATTTATTACATTGGAGAGGGATTACTGTAGAGATGAGTAGAGACTAATTGCTCCTGCCTCACATTGTACTTCAAAATCTCAGACAACCTTAAGGCACAGGATAAGTACTTCTTTAAAACACTAACAAAACCCCCCCCAAAAAACACACACAGGAGTGACTGCAGGCATGCGCCTCTGACAACAAAGACTGGGTTGCAGAACAAAATAAACTGTAAGGGGCGTCTGATTTTTATTTTAAGACTGACATGAACAATGTCATAGTCTGCCTGTGTTACATGTAATGCTTCCATAATGCTGCAGTATTTCATGCCAACCCTCTCATGTAAATTGCAAAATTTGTTAACAAATTATTCAAAACATGAGCTCATTAATTAATTTTATAATTCATTTGTCTGTAACCTGAAAAGTTTACTGACCTTCAGGATGGAAGGGGTGTTTCGCCTGCATCCCTCCTCTCTTCCCTCCATCTTTCCCAACAGCTCTGCATTACTTACTCCTGACTCCTGACTCAGCGTCTCACCAGCCTAGACACCAATATTGAGTGCTTTTTATCGTAGCCGCACTTTTTCTTCGTTTGAAACAATATAGCCTGACTGTTGCTATTGATTTTAGTGGATTGTGCTCTGGTAAGCACTCCTATAAGCTCCTGCTGCTATATTAAGCAATCGTTTCCCACAATAGATGACACTCTTTCCCTGCCTCCCGCAGCAATTTGGTTGGCTCTAATGGGCCTAGCATTACTCAAACTCCACATTGATTGCACGGTAAAGGGTTTAAAAAGGAGAGGTCGAAGTTTTTGTCAATGTGGCTGTCACAAATGTGCCTTTTTTTAGATACGTGGGGAATTCTTTGCTGTAGACTGGTTCAGTAAGACAGTTCAAGGTACTTGTGCCATTAAGGGATGTTCAAACATGCTGTGATGTAGGCGTGAGGGCTGCGCAAAATGAAACTCAGTAGCCTACTATGAAGTATCTTGGACTTGAAATGAAACCTTGAAACAGTGATGTGCCTGGATTGATTGCACTGGCCGCATTTATTTGCATGTCTTTGGTTCTAATGTGATGTGACTAAATTTCCCCGCCAGGCACCGAGGCCCTCTGAAGTATGTCTCTTTAAATCACTGGGGCCTTGGGAGTGCAACTGCAAATCATTTCAGACGCTGGGCTGCTTTTCACATCAGTTGTGGTGCATTGGATTCCCGCTACGCTATCTGCTATCTCCTCCCCATGTCACCGAGCGTCAATAAATCAGTACGCTCTACAGGCAGACCAGAGAACATGTGGGGAGAATAACATGCCCTGTAGTCACGCATATTTAAATATACAAGGGCTCCGTGTTACTGCTGATTGGGCCACACATCACTGCCCGGCGCACCCAAGACAGTGGAAAAAAATGGCTGCTGTTTGGGAACACTTAAGTGGTGAAGCCATTTAACATGTGACTCGCAGGCGTCATCTAATTGGCTGCAGACCACAGACAAGAGAGTCGTTTGCGTGAGAGTGCATGTGTGTGTGCTCTTTTCTTTCACAGAGCAGTGTGTGTGTAATTTCGGAATGAAATAATTTCACACTGTGTGCATACAGTATCTGTGTGTGTGTGTGTGAGGGAGAGTGTGGCTCAATAATTTTATTAATGTAAAAATGTCTGTCACAACTTCCCAGAGCCCCAGTGAAGCAGATGTCGTCTTTTGTCTGACCAACAGTCCAAGACCCCAAGATATTTAATTTATTATTAAAAGTTAATATTTGAGAAGCTGGAACCACAGAATATTTGGCTTTTTTTTTGGTTCGAAAAGTGACAATTAACAATTAATCCATTATTAAAAATATGGTGATGAATTAATGCAGATTCATTTTTCATCTAATCAATCATTGCCCCCATGTCCTTGGTTGTAGGGCTTGCTATCTTCTCAATGATTTTTCTGAGCTTCTGGTGAAGCTCCTGTTGACAGTTGATGTTGGCTCACTTGGGTGAAAAGCTAGCAGGTGAGTCCTCAGATTTGTTGTTGTTGTTGTTGTTGTAGAGTAATGCAACTGCTTTTTACATTGTCGGCCAAAAGCCTTTTTTTTTTATAAGTTTGCCGTCTATGTTGTAAAACCCAAAGTACTTCCACACACTGCTTCTCTGATGCTTCGATGTCATGATTATCCAATTAGCATAACTTCGCTCGCTAGTGTTCTCTATTGTTATTTATTAGCTTAGTTTAGTGACCGGTCAACAGGGCATGCAATAAGTCAAGCTGATAGTGAATTTTAAGAAGGGCCTCTGCTGAACCACAATGAAAACTACCTCAAACCATCTGTTGCACTTATAGACTGTAAACTTTGAATTTGAACAGGTCATTATAGTTCCAATATTTTTTGGGATAAACAGTGACAGCCCTAGTACTTAGCTGGCGCCATAAGGTTGTCTGGGATTCTCGGATTGTGGAAGTATAATGCAAGAGACAAGCAATTAACCTCTACTCATCTCTTTCCGATATGAAAAAGAATGTAACAACTCCATGCGGAAATTTTCTGTTCATTTCCCACGTTTTTACTCATCTGTGTGTAGTGCTAGAAGTTAATACATATGTGAATGTTTTTCCTCATCCGTGACTGATGTAACATGAATACATCAGTCTCCTGATGTATTCATGTTAAATAGAAAGACGGCTGACATGGGGGGTGGGCTTGTGAACATTACAGTCATGGCTACGTGGCGTGCATCCATGCAAAAGGCTGTGTCTGCCCACCCAGCTGTCTGTCAACATCTCTGAGGGGACAACTGTCAGATTAAGAGCCGTAGCTTAATGTCAATAGATCACAATCTGCCTCCTGGCCTCAATTATATTGCCTCTCGTCCTCCAACCTCCCCCCGGTGTGGAGAGAAGTATTAGCTGTGAGCCTCATCATGTATTCAGAGCTGTAATGGCTTCTCCGTGCCTGCACTGCATAGATTAGCACCAAGGGCCGAAGGGAAGCTACATGTTGGCGCAGGCTTTATGAACATTGCCATGATGGATGTCGGGCCCGAGTGTCATTAGTGCTGTTGTGCTGTGAATTCAGTAGTAGATTGCCAGAAAATCCTCTCAGCATGGCTTGATATCCTGTTAGTGTAGCCATGGCATGGGACATGTGCACATGTTCAGTGAAGAATAATTTGCTAATGGAAAATAGGGCGTATTATGTGTGAGTTACCACGGTTAGGTATTTTTTAGTTTTTATAATTTTCCCAGAAACTATCTTGGGTGTAATATATGCTGGTGTTGTGAGTATGTGGATTGAACTCATTCGATGCGTTTGAGGACTAGAAACACACACACATACACTCTCTTTTTTCCCCCTCCACATATTGCTTTTACTCCCCCACTCTTCACTTCACACATGACCAGTCCCTCTGGGCCCACCTCTGCTAGCCAAGGTTTATTATCTATTTGACAGAAGGGCTGGTGGAAGGCATTTGAACACCCCATAAATTGTCATGCAGGCTGCAGTGTGATGCCTACCAGTTTCATTCCCCCGACAACATGGCATATAACCTCCGTGCCAGCCCCAGTCACATTGCCATTTGCCGATCCAAGTTGAAACAGTGCAGTGCAATTAACGGCATAGATCATTTACATAGTGGCAGAGCTCATTTTCATAATGTTTCCTTTATTATCTGAAGAAGAAATTAACCCAGGAATATATTTACATACCAGCCGCCAATGGTAACAGCTTGCTAATTGCCTGTTAGATGATTAATAAGCTTACAGCAGATGCTAATGAATCGAGCACTCATTGTTTCAAAGGTGCTCATGTGGCAGGGCTTTTGTTTTTTGTGCAGCTTAATTGCAGCCATAATTATGTACTTGTTGCATCTGCTTTGAAGCAAATGCAATCAAATAATGGAAACGATATATATCTGAGTGAATGGATGGCTAATTATCGTGGAGTGTTGTCACTTGTCGGAGTAATAAACCAAAGACACATTCCCTGACATCCCTTTAATTGAGGACGCTTTCTGAAGACCTGGAATATTAATGCAGATTGACACAGTATTGTTTTCTGTATACAACAGTGCAAGAACTCAGACTCACTTAATAAGTAGGTGTCACCAATAATTTGTGATGTTATGAACTTTATATTAAGAACTTGTGTGCTAAATTCTGTCACAAAAATTATCTTTTTAGCCACGGTAACGATAGACATTCATGGTCCTCAGAGTAGGAATCCTACTTACTTAACTTATCCCCTTACTTTTCCTTTAGCACCACCACAAGATTGACATTTTTGGTTCTAAATGGTCCAAACCTTCATGTTCACCTCTGGATGAATTGTAACGATTTTGATTATCATCATAAAGTCAAATTTTTAGTTAGTCCAATACTTTGGTTTTTGCAAAACTATTGACGCTCAGCCTCAGCTGTACTTTTAGTGCTAATTAGCAAATGTTAGCATGCTGACACACTAAAGTAAGATGGTTAACATGGTAAACTTGCTTCACATTACCATGTTAGCATTGTCATTGTGGACATGTTAGCATCCTGGCATTACCCTTAGTGCTCAAAGCACTGGCAACCCATTCAACATTTTACACCCTGGTATTCCATCACATTACAGGACATAGCTGATTGCCAAATGAATGGGTTAGTAGCTAATGACTGGTGGTCTCTTTCATCCATTTCCTCTGCTGTCTAATGTAATGTTGGGATCACTGTGCACATTATGCTCTATTCAAAACAGGTCATCTATAGCCTCAGTCATATAATAGATGATAATGATTCCTTTTCATCATGCTGTCTCCTAGTGTATGTATGCCTGCAGAGAAACATGCAAAGATGAAGTCACCCTCTCTGCAATCCTGTCTATTCTTTGGTACAGTATTATCATACCCATCCTAACAGGCAGATAAGCTTTGGTTTATGGAATAATGGCTGACTCACCAGTAGGGATGCAGAACCGAATAAATCCCTTTTCAAATCCGATGTTTTGCATCAGTTATTATTTCAAATATCCCTTGTGCTGTTTTAAAGTCTTGAGCTTGAAGTGCCTCTATCTGTTACACACACACACACCTACACAATCTCTTTGCCATTTTACAGTGATGCATGCTCAGTGCCCATGTTACACATTTAGAAAGAAAATATTTCCCTAATCCCCATCTCCTTTTTTTCCCAGGCTTTAGTTTACAGTTTAATAAATGGCTGTGATTTAATTGTACAACAGCACACTGCTCTCAGTGCAGCGAGTGATTAGCACAACAATGTCTCCAAAAACCCTGTGCTGCTGTTTATTTAATTGTCCCTATGATGCCGTGGCTATGCTCTATTTATTTTGCTGCTTAACTAAAACAAAAGGCAGGGTTCAACTTTAGTGGAGGCTCATGCAATATTGAGCAGAGTGGAAGACTGCACCACACTCTAGAGATGTGTCTCCCGAACATGGTGCACAAAGCCAAGCAAGTGTGTACTGTATGCGTGTGTGAGTGTGTGTGTGAGTGTGTGTGTGTGTGTGTGTGTGTGTGTGTGTGTGTGTGTGTGTGTGTGTGTGTGTGAGAGTGTTCAGTCATGTTCGTTCGGTGTTTGTGCCAAGCCTGCGAATATAACACAACTTTCAGTCTATGAATAATTTCCTGTGTTTATGCTTTCTTTGCCCCCTGAGTTGCTATTTTTTCCCTCCTGGCTTTCTACCATTTCCAATGCAGATTTCTTTCCACCGTCTCCCACATTTGTCTCCCCTTTACCTTGGTGATCACTCGTAATCATTACTAAAACATTTGAACATATTTGGTATTTGCCATAACAACATTCTTGAGTTGGTCATATGATATAAAACAGAGAATGTTTTTTAAGTGCTGTTAGTTAAAATAGCAGAATAGTTAAGGAACATTTGACATCATGTAGCTGGTTATCTGATCTGGATCAGAAACTACACATGCCAGTGAAATAGGCAATTCACACTGCAATGAAATATTGATCTGCCAGACGACCTCCAGTCTCACTCAAATAACATCAGCCATATGTAACTGCAGTCCAAACACTGTTTACATTTTTCAGATGAGGCCTTCCCTTGGGGTAGAAAGGTCACTGTGGTATTTCAAATCACTGCACCTCCCACAAGAGAGTTGACACCTCGTGTAGTGAAGGAAACTGCAACTTATCTACTCTTCCTGTGAAAAAAACCAATCCTGAAGTGGGAAGACTGCAGACTACAAGAATGCATGTCAATTTCAGCTGTAACTAAGGGTGTGATTGTATTGTCTTTTATCTTGATATCAAATTACATTTCAGTATCAGTAATGATAACATTGTACTCACCAAAGTAATTGCTGCCGACATAAAAATGGGTTCAAATGGGCAACAAACAAGGGGTCATTCGATAAGACAGGTTGTAAAAAAACCTTTAGCCAGATTAACACTTTAAAGGTAATATGGCAAGTACAGTAGGTCAATGTTTAGCCAGGAAATCAGGCTGCAAGCTGTGAGTTGTAATTATACCGTTAACCTTTGTTTTTTCTTCCAAATACGTTGATAAACTTGAGAGTATGTCTAAAAACCTATTTGATCGTCTGACCTTGTTGACCTTATGCAAGTTGCCAAGTTCCTAGAACATATCCATTACTTTGCAAAGTACACTGTTATCATAACCTGATAGAACCAATGTGTTAAGCTATGAAACCCAGGTTGTAATAAACCATAGTTTTCCCATGATACCAAACGAAAATGAGGCCTGTCTTATCACAGCATTTCAGTTATTACTGCCTGAATTGTAGCGGCATCTGTGACAGTTGACTTTGAAAAATGGAGAGTGAGTGAGGGGGTTAAGAAAAGTTTTAGAGAAGGAGCAGTTAACCAAAACATCTTATACACACATTTTTAAACATACAAAACTGTCTGTCACCATTCCGTACTTTAGATATTGCTGCAAAAAGACTCAGTTCTTCTCATCACAATCACATGAGATTTATGTTTGGATTTCTTATCAGTGTTTTGTTTTTAATGCTGGTTTCTTATCTTACCATGGACATTATAAAATGGAAAAATAAAATCTGTGTCGGAAAAAGAAACCCTTTAGATTGTCAAACTGAATGTAATCTAACCTAAGATGTTTGTTTTTTTTATATCACCGTCCTTTCTGGATGATGCATGTTTCATCTGTCAGGAAACTGATAATTGCCTCATGATGTTGGTAATTTTAGAAGCAACTCTGAATGGCTTTATTGTTACCAGAGGTGCTGTGAGTTGAGCTTACCACATGTCTGACTACAGCTACGTTTGCTGACAGGCACACCTTCACCTTTTGATACTGGCAGATTAATGATCAAAGAAACCTCAACATGGCCATGCAGATGGTGAATAACCTGGAACAATGGGTTGCCTCATATTGTGTGTGTCTGCAGAAAATATTTAAAGAAAAAATAAAATACAAAGCCTTAAATTCTAAACTGCTCTTTATCACTGTAAAGTGGTGAAAACTACTAGAATGATGCCTTGGTTTGAGGTAAATTAAATCACCATGGCGCCTGAATGTAATAGTAATAATAGGAGACACTTGTCTGTTTTGGCTGAGATTTTATGTTACAGTTGGGGAAAATCCTGGTATGCTCACTTTGGACAAAATCAACCTTCCAAAGTCATATTAATGTTTTAATGGATTTGCAGGGAAATAATCTACTTCTGACAATGAAAAATACAAGACAAGATTTTTCTCCTAAGTTGTTTTAACATTTAATGATTTGAGTGATCAACTCTGTAAAGATGAAACAGTTTCGAGTCTCTTGTCTTCATACAGCTGTCTATTTCAAGCCAGTGAAGCTGGTCTTTTTTACCACAGGAGTTTTGAGAGAGGACAGGCCTTGCATACATTTTATTAATCCCCTATACTCTCACCAGGGGTGCATGAACTTGCCTTTCATTGATCTTTGTAAAACAATCTTGAGTTGAAATCTTTTCCTCCCTGTGCAAAGTGCAGTTAAAAGTACATCTCAGGGAGTTTATTCAAGGACTTCTTGGAAATCGACACACACGCACAGTGAAGCAATGCTCATCCATCCAAACTAGATGCACAGACGCAGTGAACAGGTCATACTAGTGATACATACTGCAGTACATTAACTGCTAATGCTGGCAGAGGATCTTGAGGAACCTCATTTCAGCTCATTTATTTCCAAAAGTTGGCCAGAGTCTGCAAAATCTTGCTCATAAAATATTAATATCAACAAATCTTCAAGGGATCTGTAAGAAAATATCGTAGGGGGACCAATTAGGCAGAGTGCCTGAAGATTTTTACAGTTTATTCCGAGGTTTACATTTTCTTACATGTTTAACACTTACAGAGGAAATTGTGGTTCGTGGATCAACACGTTTTACTGAAGACGCGCTCTCTATCTGAAATGTAAATTCCTTATTAAATTTAATATCAATAGCTATGCATATAATATTAATACGCACATATGCACAAATATACACTCACACTGAGCTGATCTGAAGATGTGTGTCCTCGCCTGTATAAGCACATACTCTATTTGTCTCTGTGTGCTTTTTTAACTTGTGCATTATTCATTTATTTATTCAAGCAACTACTTATTCATCTGCACTCCTTTCTCCATTAAAGGAAAGTGTGCAGTTATTTGAAAAAATCTTAAGTATGCCTATTGTTTTTCTGAGCATATCTAAATGTAATTTAGAAAGTATAATTCTATACTTCTATACTTTTAAAGGATGTTTTAGAAGAAAGTGGTGCTTGATTACAGTAAGTGTAAGTGCACAACATTGTTTGTCTCCAGCACTAATAGCTTATGCAAGCGATATCCAGTTTGATCTTATCTGGGATTTATTTTCAAGGAAGGTGATTTAAGTGCAGCTGTAGTTTACAACAAGATGAATCTGAACACTAAATACAACTTACTCAAAGTCATTGCACAGTTTTGGCCATTATGTTTATTATTGGTCATTTTGTTTCACCCAGAGGAGGCCTTGGTGCACTGATTGATCTACTTGGTCTTCATGTGTATAGAGATCTGACAAAGTCAAATAAACAGCAGGAAGGAAGACCACCAGAGACGGCCTCAGTCAGGCAGATAAATCCCTTTTCTAGAGACATCCCCCAAAAACCTTTGTTGAAAAAAATAATTAAAAAAAAGCATCTACCTGCTTGTTGAGAAAGATGCTTAGTGTTTGTATTTGTGCTACACGTTTGATTATACTGGTCGTTCTTTCATAATTTGCAGTAATGTTGCTGCTTTAATCATAATCCAAGTGCAATGTATGTAAGTATTTTAGCTCTTGGCTCACTGTGTTGGAACTTAATTAATGGCACATACTTTAAAGGTGCTATATATGAAATACTGAACATTAATATAGTAAATATATATACAATATATGAGAAACTAATCTTTAATAGCCCCTCTGAAGTTCAGGTACTTTTAGGCAAAGAAAAAAAGTGACCAAAAGGAAGAAAACTTGTAGAGAATAGCTCTTAACGTCCATTTTCTACACCTAATTTCCTGGCTCATGACTGCTGATGTTTGCATACTACAGCGTTCCACATAAATTTGCCTCCTAATCACAAACATCTGCCACTGGAGTATGCTAAGTGATACTAAACGGCTAAATCTGTAAAACAAACAAAAGCGGCTTGCAAAGCTATGTTGTCAGCGCAGTAAAATGCACTCGGCTTGAAAGCCTTAACAACGTCAGCTGGGCATCTGGCCCCGTCTTCAGTCAAACCTCTGACACAGTGATTTGTCTGCCTCAATCTTAATTGCTTGCAAGAAGGAGCCAAGCTCAGGGTTGATTCTCCACTGGCACCCTGTCGTAATTATAGATATTGCTTTGGCAACATTGGTAAATCATTCAGCAGTGTGGATGCGATGAGTGCTTGGTCTGTAGGAATGGGAGAGTTTTGTATGCTTTTTGGTGCTGTGTTCTTGTCACTTCAAAAAAAGTGTGAAGTATAACAGAATGACATCTCGGCAAAAACTTGGAAGTCTAAATGTGTTTGGTTGCATCAGTTACTTCTAAAATGAAAAAATTACTATACACATTATTTTCTTTTCAGAGGTACAAAGGCTGTATGTAAATGTATTGTTAATGTACAATAAAAGTAAGATCAAGTAATGAAGGTCAAGCGATGTACTAAAATGTGAGGTTTGTGTGGGGGGTTTTATACAGATATCTATGATATAGAAATTCAAGTTCAGCTCAAGACATCAACATTTAGCTGTAGGAAATGGGAGAATCTGTATTTGTATTGGGCACTAAAACAAAGTTTTTATAGGTTGATTGCCAGGATTATGAAATGCTTCATAGTCCTGATGTTTGCTATTTCAGGGTGTGATCTATTACTGTTATTCCTTGGACTGTTGATAAGTTAAAGTGTAAGTTTATGCTAAAGTATCCACTGGGGAGGAACTGACATCACCAAGGTTAGACTGACAAGTGGAAAACAAACCCTCTCTCCACACTGTCATTTTGACCCTGGCTCTCCTGACCTCCACATCTGTGACAGCCAAGAAAATGTGTGTGGGGAACCTATTTGTCTAGCAGTTCAAGTGAGCAGCTCAGGTCATACAGAGTTGAACCAACTCTGTTTTTATTAACTTTTTGCCACTGGCAGCAGTGATGGAGACACTTGATGAGATCCCTCCTGCTGTCACATGTCACTTGGAACATTTTGGTTTAAACAAACACACGTCATCCTTTTCTGTTCCTCCATGTTTCCCATTTTGAATGTTGTTCAATCTTGGCTAGTTGTGTTATTTCACGTTCAACATCTCTGTAATTGATTATACCAATTTATAAAGTCCACAACTTTCTACAATGTGGAGTGCCTTGCAGATCTCTGTCTAACTTGTAACCCTCTTCCCTCATAAATTCAAACATCTCATAGATGTTACTGGATGCAGTGCAATCATCTGTAAACTACTATTCAATTGACTACACATTTGGAAACTTCCAACACTCTTGAGGCCTGTGGAGTTGTAAACACTGTCATGTCACTTAGGGAATTGGTGCACTTATGCAGATGTCAGATTTGCACACTGTCTCCATTAAGCAGGGTGGGGGGGGGGCAATTATGTCAGCTATCCAGCAGAGGACATAGGCTGCAGCTGTATACCCATTACTTTGATTTGTTCATGTCTCTGGGGAGAGGGTGTGAGTAGGAGAGGAGAGGTAAAGGAGTGGAGGGAGGTTCCATTAGATTCCTATCAGAGTGTCAAAATGGCAGGTGCCAACTTCTGGCTCTCCTGAAAAGTTGTGTGTGTGTGTGTGTGTGTGTGTGTTTGTAGAGGCAGTTGGCATTTCTCCAGGCCCTTCTGCCCTTGGCTGATGACAAACCAGGGAGGTGGGTAGGTAATAGCTTTCCAGCACCTGCTTATTCATCCAAAATCCTTCACTTAAAGGACGAAGGAGATTAAGTCCTGCTCAGGTGTCCCACTTCCCCTAAACCTGCTGACCTTTGCTGATTGACTCGTCAATACTGAGCCAACTTGCTGCTTTCGGAGTCAAACTACCCTGCACAGCGGAACAGAGTGGCTCACCTTTGACAAATGAAGACAAATGTCTTTTGGAAGGAAGCCATTTTTTAAGGAAATTTTTTCTTTTCCCCTCCTGTTAAACACTCAGAAAAACAAGGATTTCACTGTCTCTATGTGAATGTTGAGTGCTAAGTGGGAACAAATGTGCTGTGACAACAGCTTTTTGGAAAGGGAAAAGGTATAGAATATCTCTGATGTGTGGGGGGTTCTGTTAAATGTGTGAATGTCACTTTTGGCTCTTTGGGGCTTCTGGTTGTTGGCTTGCATGAAGCTTATTGCAACAGCTCATTGGCGCCGACATTTTTGGATGATAGACTGACTGCGTGTCCAGCAGGATGCCTGTGTTATGGTGGGGTAAACAAAGGCACAGCAAAGGACAAAGTACAGAGATGCAAAGTAAATTTAGTCACCAAATGAAACTAAAAATTGCACTCGCTTTTGGAAACCACAAGACTTTTTTCCTTTATCTATATTCATTTTGCATTTTTTGTATGTCAGATGTTTTGCCCCTTCAATAAAAAATATTTTACATATTTTGATCTAAAAAGCATAACAGGAAACACAAAGTTGCTGTTTCTTGCGTACACACATTCACATAAACACACATCTGCCTGAGTGTGATAATATCATCTTGTCCTTGGGAGCCCCTGACTACAGCGAACAATGTTAGAGCCACACACTCTACAATCCTCTGCAGTCCCTTGACAGCTGCTGAACCAAACAAGCCGTCGGTAAGGCAGTGAAAGAAAGAGACATCCTCATTGCAAAGTCTGGGCACAAGCAAACAAGGAAATAGCTTGGCTGTGGTCGAACCTGAAAATAATGGAAAAAGCGCATTTTCAATTTAGCCATTCCTGAGGTTTTTTTCCCCTTTTTGGGGGAGTTGGGGAGGGAGAGGTATATATGCCCCGAGGCAACGCAAGGTAGATAGCTTCGAAGTCAACTGACAAAATACCACTGAAAAATGGAAGCAAGCTATAAATAAACAAGCAGCAATATCCTGTGTTATGAATATATAATTTCTGTCTTTAATAACTATTGAGGCCTCAGGGATAGTCTACAAATGGCTCAGCGAGCACTGATATTGTGATTGCGAATAGAACTCCTGTTGAATTATTAAGGCACCTGCAGACTGGTGTCTTTCAAGTCAGGTGATCAGCTCTGCTGTCCAACGACACCTGCTTTGAAGCCAGGGGTTGAATTTAAATCCCATAATGTTTTTTTTCATTTTTCAACAAGGTTCAAATGCGCCGAATTTATTTAGAAAGAAAAGACATGGGGGTGGAAAAGCAACAATGACAACGTTTACATTACACAAATTATTCCAAATATGACAGTATTCTGAATTTGATACAGCTCATATAAGCACCATATCCCATAAGCATAATTAGGCCTTATTCCAAATGTAGCATTTTCCAATTAAGACGTGGGATATGCCAATATTATTCGGTAGCAACACCGACCTTTTCAAGAATGTGAAATTAAATAAATATTAGCCTAGTGGACACGTGGTCATGGTATGTGCAGGCAGTGTATGTCTGAATGCCTTGAACACATTGCGCATGTGAAACAGCTTATAAAGTCAGCAATGTTGAAGTGATGTTGCTGTTGAAGAAATTATAATATCTAGTAGTTAAAAACCCAGATATTATTCAGAGGAGTAAAGTAATTATTAGACTTTGAAATGTCTGGCTGCAAGAAACATGATCCCAAGTGGGGTGATAATGTTCCTCTGTGGCAGCTGGGAGTATAAGTCAGCAATTGTTTGCTTACAGGTTAAACTCATCAATGTCATGAAGTGATAAAGTGTCAGGGCTGTGTGCTCATGTTTGAGTTCCTCTGCTGGTTACATGCCAAAATATGATCAGTGCAGCTTCAAACAATTCTTTAAGTTTAACTTGTACATTGTCAGTGAAGGTGTGCAGTAAGTCCAATTAAAGTTAGGTCATATTTTATGCAATGTTGCATACATGTAGCATATTCATTAACAGGACAGTCATTACCCAGAAATGTGAGGACGTAGTTTTACCAGGTAACATTTTGTTTTTGACAGAAATAAAAACAAATATTTTCCTGTGGTACTTCCTGTGCTTCCCACAGGAAAAGACTGACGCAATGAGTGTGTCTCTTTTGCTCTCTGTGAGTCATCTAAATAATTTTAAATCTGTGTGAAGATTTTCAGTAGTTTGTGGCTAGCTATGTCAAATTAACCTCCTTCCAATGATCAGCAAAAAAGTCTTCTTATGCCGAACCAGTGCTGTTATGATTTGCCACACCACTCTGGGAAACTTCCGAAAGAAATGAAAAGATGCACAACATTCTCCAGGGGTGCAGTATGAAGGTGATTTTTCTCAAATAGATGCTTGAGTCCCTGCTCATCTTTTCACAGGAAATGCCGCTGTGCCGCTTATCAATGGAAATCATTGCTGGTTGCTTGTGTTATGCTAACAGTGCAGTGACCTCTCATACTTGCCTTGTTTTTTCCACTTTTTGCCATTGCGTAGTGGTTGCTAAAATCTATTCTAAGTCTATTTTCCCACCGTGATAAGCAAATCAGTTAGATTTTTGTTTCCAAAGGACTGCCTATAGTAGTAAGCAAATTGTCAGTGAGATATCATGGAATGAGTCTGATAAAGGTAGACAATAATAAATGGTATTTAGGGGAGGAAATGACTGCAGCTAAACTTGACATATTACGTAGTTTGACTTAGTTGGATGCACACAAATACAAATGGCGTACTTGTTTCAACATTTCTAGCGCCACAAACCATGACATTATCCTATTATACAGACCAGAGGCAGACTTGTGGAAAAACATTAAATCAAACTGCATTCAGATCATTTCCATTTGTAACTCCATTCTCTCGTTATCCGGCGGCAGCAGGGAGTTCCAGTTTGGCAACAGTGCTCTAAGTCTTCCTGCCTGCCGATTTACATTTCATCAGGAATAACCTTTTCTTCACTTGACGTATAAAACTATGTAATGAAACAGAACCTCATTCATAGCTGGCGCTTTCAAATTCATTAGCAACCCAACATTAACATATCACTTTCTGTGACAGCGCAGAAGTGCATGTTTTATGATGATAGGTAATGGTAGACTAACAAAAAGGAGCCTGATAGGAGGCAGCAGCCATAGAGACCCACTATGGAGCAGCCCATTGATTCTCCCTGGTGCTCTATTGATCTGGTGTGTTCTCCTTCCACTGCTGCCTGCTAATTGCTGGCCTATTAGGGAGAAGGGTTCAAGCACTATTGTAAATTTCTGGACACTGCCAAGATATGAATAGGTTGTGATGATTGTTCACTACCTATTTTCCGAAAAAAGTTTTTGGTTACTCCTAACTCTCCTAATTCTTTCTGTGTTGAGCATTCACCGTGAGAAAGCTAGCAGGTTATATTGTACACTTCCAGGCTTCTGGGTGTGTCGGTGGCAGCTCTATCTGTGATGTATTTGCTAATCTAATTGCTATGGTGTTGTTCCGCAACAATTTCGGCATATTGGACATCCCGTTTGCTGTATTTTCTCTATAGATAAATACAGCGCTGGCGCTTGTATTGTACACTTCCAGGCTTTTGTGTGTCATTCTGAAAAAGTAAAACATGTTCCTGGAGTTTCCTTTTTATCTTTTCTAATTCCCACATTGGAAAAAACAGGAAAAGTTTTTGGATAACCGTTATTACAGTCATGTGTGTCATGTACAGCTTTGTCATTGTGAGGTTTTCTTACTTTCTAGAACCGAACTGAGAAGTTCCAGTTTCTCTTGGGCTCTCTATTGTTCCTCTGCGATACCATACATGACCATCTGTAGGACAGGAAATAGTGGATGGAGATAAAGTACATTTCTCAGCTAACTATTAATTGCACAGTTGAAAATCCTGAATACCAGCAGTGTAGCGATGTCTGGAAAAGTGGGTATACTCTTAATTTACGCCTAATTTATGCCCACAAAAATGGCTATAAAATGTGCAATAATCACATCAAATAAATTACAGTGCACATAAAAACCAGGTGCCTGCACATGATATGAGCCCACTGAACAGTATCTGCAGGCAGAAATAAAGCTTCCTCACGAGGGAGCATTTCTGCTCTGCATCCACAAATGCGGTCCCGCGAGCACAGGGCCGTGCTCGACCATTCCTGCGCACTCATAACTGCTCAACACTCGCTCACTCGTCAAATTGACTTTTGAGACTTTGTAGGCAGTGATGGAACAGAAAGCGGCTGACATCTCCCCTCCTTCTCTGCGCAGCATTCAAATACTGATTTTGATATCAATTACCATGGCAATGGTAGAAGCTTCGAAGCATTCAGGTCAGCCCTATTAATTTTACTTTTAAAGCTAATCTCCTCGTTGTCATATTTGAGAATATATCACTACAAAAATGTTATTCTCAGTGAACAAAATATGAAGATTAGCATAAATTTCACAGGAAAATACATCCATTTACAAGAGAACTTTTCACCAGAGGACCATTAACATACTGCTGCATTCCACGCCTTGCTTCAGTTCACAGTGGGTCATTTCTTATAATGAATTGCCAAATTATCAGGAGTGTTTCCTTGTCAAATAGGAAACGGTAATGATGATGACAAAAGAACAACAACAGCATAAAACAAGTTGTATCTTGCCCTGCAGCCAACAGCAGTGCAGTTTCTTTCCCTCCCATACACACAGACACACTTCTCAAGCTGATAATCAGGCATTTATTCCATAAACAATGCTGGAACTGACTTGGGATTTGCCTAACAATGTCTCATTACTAGTGTATGAGCTTCTTTTCTTTTCCTTGAGATAATGCAATTCGTCAAGGAGAGCAGATGAGGGAGGGAGTGAGAGTGCGAGAGAACGAGGGGCGGGGGTGGAGCGAGGGGAGGAGGACAAAAACACTTATTAATTTGCACGAAATGGAATTAGCAGTGGGGAGTTAGAAGCGGCAGAGTTTCTAATTTTACCCTTGCCCCCGTGCGCCGATGGTAAATGGAGATTTGTCACACTCCACTTGGCTGGCTCCCCAGCTTGATGAGCTGTCTCTCTTGCAGGAGCCCTGCTCAATCTCTAGCATTAGCCACAATGCCAGCGCTCACATCCCTGCCATAGCCCCACAGAGTCGTCAGAGAGTGGGTGGAAGTGTCATCAGATGCCACATTTCACTGGTGACACTGAATAAAAAGGAGGATGTAAGAGGCAAGGAATACAACTTGTGAACTCTTCGCCTTCTCATCTTTTCTACGGCTAGAGGACGGATAGATGGATGGATAGATACATAGAATCATGGATAGATCAATAGACAGAAGGGCTGGGTGATGTAAATGACATAAACACTGATATATTTCCTCTGATATATGCATTGCATGACAACTTACTAACAACCAATTCATCACAGGGCCAAAGTTATTTCTTAGTAATGATATGGCAGTGCTTTCGAGAAAGCCGCAGTTGGGTACACCAAGTGTAGTTGAACACACTACACACTTTTGTTTTGCTATCAAACGTTGTATAGTTAGACGGGAGAGAAGCTTTTCATGTCGGCACAGAAAGCAACATCTCAACAGTCACAACAAACCTTGAACGTACAAAGCTTTTGTGGAGAAAACGGCAGTATATTTATAGTTGAAACAATGAGTCAATTAATCCATTAGTTGATCACCAGAAAAATAATGGCCACCTATTTAGATTGATTAATCGTCTTAGTCTGGTTTTGAGTAAAAAATGGTTGAATATGCCTGTCAGTTATGAGGATTTTGACTTATTTGATAGTAAAGTGAAAATGTTTATGTTTTGGAGTAATGTTTAGAGAAAAAGTCGCCTTGGGTGTTACAACGTGAATTCCTGCTTATTTTCAGACATTTTAAAGGATAAATTAATGATTTAAAAAAGTGTGCAAGTGCTTGCAGTCTCAAACACCAGCAATTAGACCCATCCCCAAGATCAAGCAGCAAAGCACACCCCCTGTTAATGAACAAAGAATAGGCACAGCGGCAAAAGACATGGTCTGGATACGTATGATACAAAAATTTTAAGTGATTTAAATACATTTTCTTTTTACAGCTTATACAATGCTTGGTCCTTTTTTAGGTTCTGAAAAATGATCCTGATAAAAACATTTTGCGATATCACCCATCCCTAATGGATGGATGGATAGACAAACAGACACAGATATTCAGAGGCACATGGCCAAATTCCAATAATGCAATCCGCTGGCGCCCACAGAGCAGCAAGCATGATAAACAACATGTTGTTAAATAGGAGCTCAGATCAATAACACACACACACACACACACACACACACACACACACAGTCCCCTGGTGAGAGCATCCAGGAAAAAACAACCTGCTAACCCTTCGCCCACCCTGCAGCTCTTCCTTGTGGGACTATTTTTCACAGAGGTCAAAGGGCACAGTCAGTGATGTGGCTGATAAACTGGAGTGTCCGTGTTTGATGTCCTGCCTGTTTGGCTTATTCTTTACACCAGATAACAAGAGCTGCATGATCCCAGCTCTGCTTAGTTTCAGTGCTACGGCCCCTCCTGCCCCCGGTTCCTTTGATACATCGATCAATATATCTGTGATGATGTGATCAACTGTTGGCAGTCTGAGGTGCAGTTCTGGAGCTGTTATTGCCTTCCAAATCCCTCCTTCCATCTCCAACAAATCTGCGTGTAAAATGTGTTTATTGATCATGGTGTGCTTTGTGCTCTTTGTTACTGCACTCCTTCGCATCTGCACCCGCCCTCACCAACAAAGAAAAGAGAGGGAGAAAGAGAGGAGGAGGGAGGGTGTGTGTGTGTGTGTGGGGTGGGTAACATTGTCATACAGCGCTCTAATTGGAAGCATCAAAAGCACAAAGAGGGAGGGGGAGTGTTTATCTTCTGGATGTATTCCTCATTTTGCATGGAGATTGCATGGTTTGTTTATCCATTTGCCAAAGTTCCTCAAAGCCCGGGTCAGGTCAGTGTGGCTGTAAGGCCACAGACATCCCACTGATTAAAAGGAAGCGACTGAGACACATACACACTCACATGAACACATGCACACACACACACACACACACACACACACACACAGCGCCTGCAGCTCTTGCCTGGCGATAAGGATCCCAATGTGTCTGACAGCGAGGATGACTGCAGAGTGTGAGGGAATTAGAGGGATTAGGGGGTTATAGAGTAGCGTGATAGCCTCTGGGATGACGGAGGGATTAGCCCGATTATCTCACTCTCTCTCTCTCCTAGCCAGGCAGGCCTAGTCTGGAGCTAAAAGCTGCCAGATGTGGCACCTACAGATAGAGAGGGGAGAAAACAACCTGAGGGAAGAGGAGGAGGGAAATTGGGGGGGAAATGAAAACTTGGGGGAGCAGGAGAAGTACAGTGAGGGGAGAAAAGGAAGGAGAGAGGGAAACAGTTAGTAGGGAAAGGTTATACATATAGCCAGTAAGAAGGGGGGGAAGAGAAGTTACGTGGGGAGTTACAGACAAGGTAATGATAGTGGAGAAAAAGAGGGAACAGGGATGAGATAGGAGGCAGAACTCCCTGTTGGCTTGGCTTCACTCTCATTCCCTCCAGTGCACATTGACTTGCTGCTCGGCTTAATATGGGATTTCATCAAGGTGGTGCTTAGACCAGCTTTACATTTTATTTTGTGGATTTTGCTAGCAGTTTTACTCCATACCAGTGGCTGTATACAGTACGGCATCTACTGTTTGTGTATTTCTAATCAGTAGGAATATGATTATGGGCCATACTTTGTACTACTGACAACATATTGTCTACTCTTCTGCAAATAGCAATTGTTTGGCGACATTCATGTGGAAAGCCACTCAATATCCCATGACTGCATGTTATGCCAGAAAAATCAGAAGATGATTACCAAACGAATCAAGAGACACAGATTTTATGTCCACACTCATTAAATTCTCACTTCACGTTAGATGTAGTAATGTCTCAACTCAAAGACAAAAAGTATTTATAGAAAACCTTGATCTACAGTGTGAAACCCTAATGTGAATCAGATCTTTGTCCACCCACTGGGGAGGATCTTTCTCTAAACAACCACAGAAGACTGTGAGGAGCTGTTTTCATCTTCTGAGTGAGTTGTCATATGTGCCCTATAGTGGTGTGTGTCTGTCTTGTGCTGTGTTCTGCTGTATAATCTTCTGAGATGGCGAATTAGGAGCGGGTTGAGTGTGAAAGCATTGCATTGTTAAAGATATGTGGTACCCCAGTCACAAGAGCTGAGCTGAGCTGAGCAGAACTAATGACTGACGGTTCTAGTTTGGTACCAATCAGAGGGACAGCAGTTAAGTTCATGTGAAACCACATGTTGCACATTATATAGACACATTATGGTTCATGCTATCTATCTACATACATGTTTCATGTGTATCATATCCTGATTTATCGTACTGTACATTCCTGTGCCAAATAATACTTGAATTGGTGAAGGCCAATCTATATAACGTTAAATGTGTCACACTGTTTGCCTTTTTCCACTGTTAGAATTTAACCTTACACCTACCTAACATGTGGGCATTGTCACGGGTTTCTGCTGTTGTTTCCTTTGTTCTTCACCTGCTGTGGGTGCAAGTTCCTGTAACTAAATACCATCTCTGCTCAGGAGGTGACACTAAATACAAGTTCTAGGAACTTCCAAGAATTGATCATGATTGATCAAACAGATGTGTCGTCACATCACAGCAATGATGACTACCAACACAACAACAGTAACCACCCATTTATCATTGCATCCGTATTGACTTTCTTCATTGGCTTAAACAGCACATAAAATGACTTGTTGGTTGTTGAGTTCCTGCCATACAGTATGTCTACTGCCTACAGTGAGCTCATTGGCAAGTCTGCTTAAAGTACAGGTTATCTTCCTATCCTGCTGTCCAAGCTGAAACCAGGTCACAGACTGATGTCAGATCAGTTAGTGAATCTATTCGATCCTTTAAGTGAACTGCAAACCCATCAAGCAACTAAACATTGGAGGTGACACGGCCTGCATGTGTGAACACTTTGGTCACACTGAAACAATTGTCTGACAGCAACACAACAGAGTTGTTAATTTATACACTTGCAATTCAACTGGTGTGAACTCTCTGACAGAGCTGTACACTATTGTGAATGCAGCGCGAAGTAAAAGGCCACAGGTCACAACACACTTATGATTGAATAAAGACAAAGAATATAGACGAAAAAACAAATTGTCAATTTGTCCAGGCTGACCTGTTTGCTTGTCACCTAAGCAAAGCAGTGGATGCCCTGCAAATGAACTGAACAGTGTAGTTTCGGATTAAGCTAAGTGGGTTGCATTACGATGTATGTGTTGGTTCTCATTTATCTGATCTGGATTTTTTTAAAGTGACGCCACTGTGGTACTGTCTCTGCATATGACTTGTTTTGGTCTATTTATAAAACGCTCAAGGCAAAATTAAAGTTGGCTGTTCTGCAAGTTGGTTTCTGTATTCTGCCAAAGATTGTTTATGAGGTTAAAGAACACAGATCACTCTGTAACACCACTGTACAGCCGCGAGTGGACTGAGTGTTTCTGTAGCCCACATCAGTTTCAGGAGTTACATTCTCCCAGTTAAACTTTCATTCATATCATATCAATAATTTAAGCTTATGAACTTAATAGTTGTGATCAAGGACCTTAAGTTTCTGAATCAAGAATCTTGTGAAAAATTATATGTGCCAAATTTATAAGGCAACATCTGTTATTTCAATGTTTCAATTTCAATGTTCTGTTGTTCAATATTAGAAAATATATGTATCGGATAGAAGTTGGTATCAGCAGATACCCAATATTAAAGGACTCTTATGGGGATCGGAGCCAAATAAACTTGATACAAAAAGACAAAAAGGGTATAATGGTACAATAAGTTAGAAGCCAAAACTGTTGGGATGTTCAAAAAAACTCACAAAATCATCCAATTAAAGCTACAATACTACAATTATGTCACCCTTTGAATTTTGTATGAATTAAAAAAGCCCTGAGCCACTGGTTTGTAAACTCTTACCAATACCTCTAAACTTTATTAGTAGCCAGAGTAAAATGTTGAAAAGTTGTACTGTGTAATATAAGTTTAGTCTTTTTCAACAGTGTTCCCGCAAAGTTTTAAACTAATTTGAGTTAGCCTAAGTCATGCCTTGTTTTCTAACAAAAATGCTGAATATCTTAAATAACATGCTTTAACTTTTGCATTATGTTTTTTGACATGTGTTTGCTGCTTATTCATGCAAATGCAATGAAATGCAGAGCTCGACATTGTTGTGACTATTTTTAATACCCTTCTTTTTTTTTTGTTCTCAACACGTCTGTTCTCTCACAACCCCAGTAGTGGCTTACATGGCCTAAATATGCTGACAGGGAAACTGAACCGTTATATCTTATACAAAAGCCCGCAAACCCAAAAGCCACAAGTAGCAGTCTCTCTAAACCCAGAGCTCTCCTCCTCCTCTTCCTCCTGCTGCTGCACTAAAACCATTTATGCTTCACACACAGACCTACTGGAATAATTTTAAGGAGCAGTCTGCACTTTGCATCCTCTCCTCGTCCAACAGTGTATAACAGCTTTCAATCAAATGTTAAATGAAGTGGGTTTTTTGTGACTTTCTTTTAGTTTCTCGCTGTGTTAAAGAGCTTCTTTCAATCCGGATATCTGACGTAGAAACTGTAACACCACATGCAGTTGTGGGTTACTGTATTCTCTGGTGGCTCACATCTACACAGGATGTGCCGACAGAGCTGCTTGAAGGTTTTTTTTGTAGTGAAGTGGATAGATTGTTTCCGTGCAGTTTGTTTGTGTGTGTGTATGAGCGAGTCTCGGCGCTGTAAACAAGATTTTCGTCTGCCCTCAAACCATGGCCGAGAGAGTGCTCCTGTGTGTGTGACGGCTACACACAAATTTTTTTTCCATGGGTTATTGGGTATGGTGAGTTGTCATGGCAACTGGTGAGACGTTGCTCACTATGATTCTTTCCCTTCTTCTTCTCAATAAAGACAGAAGCAGAATGCAAATTCACTCCCCCTACCAGCCAAACTAAATCACATGAACGTAACTGGAACGTAGTTGCAAATGGAGGGGGGGAAAAGTAGAATCTTGTTTATCCATCCAAACAGACGTCTCCCACACAAGCATAATGAGCAAAACCTGCACAGAAACAGCAGAAACAGAAAAATTGTTTCTGTTCCTTTCTGGGCTGTTATTGTTTTGGAATTTCTTGACAACCAAATACAAAAACATCCTGAACACCCACAAATTACTCCACTGTAAGCCCATACATTTCGATTTATATCTGGAAATATCTTTGGCTCATGAATTTTTCATGATTTCTGAATTAATCATTAATGAACAGATAAGGCTAAACATTTCATCTTTCTTGTTCTTATTCATGTCTTTTGTTCCTCAAACATGTGCCATCTGCCTGTTTGTCCTCATTTAACTTTAGCTGAACTTATCCTTAATCTGTGCATGTGCAATGCTGTCAAAATTGTCAAGGTAATCAAGCTGATAAGTCAGAATTGGAAGCAGATGAATAGTGTCTTATCTTCCTAGCTCTTAAGTGCTGCAGTTTGTTTCCATGCAAAGTGTCAGAAAGCTTTTGCACATACACACATGCTAAGAGAAGCATCCAAATTGGTTCACACACTACTCACATCTTTCATATCTGATATTTCTTTGTGTGTGTGTGTGTGTGTGTGTGTGTGTGTGTGTGTGTGTGTGTGTGTGTGTGTGTGTGTGTGTGTGAGTGTGTGAGTGTGTGTGTGTAGTGTTCTCTGACTGTGGTCACAGATGTGTCTAGAGAACACAC
>JAVQJD010081052.1:0-12569 GCA_036023655.1 Nannoperca australis | reverse complement strand
CTGCTTCTTTTAAACGTGTCTTCAAAGTGCGCATACTCATAGTGATGTCGTGACATGTTGACAGCATTTCAAGTATCATCTCATATGTATGTCCTGCATCAAAATAATGCCTGATAATAGCGAACATTGAATCATCAGTAGCGCTCATGTTTACATGAGACCAGCTAGGTACACAGTCTGATCCTTGTTAATAAGCACCCACGTCTTCCGGTAGGTGTACCTGCCCTTTCCGTTAGGAGTTAATGTGTTGTGTTTTCTGATTTGCGTTTGTGTTTTCTGTTAATGTGTTGTGTTTTCTGATTTGCGTTTGTGTTTTCTGTTAATGTGTTGTGTTTTCTGTTAATGTGTTGTGTTTTCTGATTTGTGTTTGTGTTTTCTGTTAATGTGTTGTGTTTTCTGATTTGCGTTTGTGTTTTCTGTTAATGTGTTGTGTTTTCTGATTTGCGTTTGTGTTTTCTGTTAATGTGTTGTGTTTACTGATTTGCGTTCGGGTTTTCTGTTAATGTGTTGTGTTTTCTGTTAATGTGTGTTGTCTGATTTGTGTTTGTGTTTTGCACTTTGGGGCCATCGTAAGATAGACATACAGACAGATCAAGCAAGAGGAAGTGGGAGACAGAATATTCTGCAATGGGCGGAGGACCAGGCCTCACCATAGAAGGTTAGGTATCCAAAAAGGGCAGCCAGGAAGTACATGCTGTACATGACTGCAATGGAGATGTTGGCCACATGCTGCATCTTTTTCTTGGTGGGACTGAAATCAGAAGATATTGCCATGTGATGTCACACACACACACAAACATAAACACACACATATAACATCAGGGCATCCACTGTCAAATTACTATATGTAGCCCAGTTACTATAAAATACCATCTTCAGCTGCGGGGCTTTTGTTGCAGGAATATGCCTCAAAGATTCAATAACACATCACAATTAATCTTGAGAAAAAGAAGCAACAGTGGTTCAAAGCAGGATGATAAATTTGAACAACATGCTACATCATTCAAGCAGTGCCAACGCATTTCAAAATAAAGTGAAAAAGCAGTGCACGTGACTAGGTTATGATGAGCCAAGCACAAATCAGACATCGTAGCTTTCCCCTTTGTTATGCAAATTATTTCTTGTCCAAAGGTTCCATCATAAGAACATACTTGCGCAGCTCTGTGTAGATTGGCAGGACCTCGGGGTGGCACACAAAGGCAAACGCCAGGATGGGGATGGTGTAGGCCGTCTGAAAATGAACCCCAACAGGTCACCATAGATACAGCAGCGCCATCCCAGACGTCTTACCACCAACCTCGCGCTTTACTGCCCATTACTCCCTCAGACACATTACAGAGAGCTAATTGTTTCCCTGTGATTAACTTGGGCCTGGCTGCAGACCAGCTTTAGCCTATTTAAGAATGCCTTACTTATAAGCTGCTAAGCAGGAGGGATTGGGCTTACTAGCATGGGTTAGGAAACTCTCAAACATCTTTAAGAGATGCTAATAAACACTTGATAGGATTTCATAAAGAAATGGAGAAAACTAGTCAATTTTTATTCTGGAAAGTAAAATTGTCTCAAGTAATTTAATGTTACAATCTAACAAATGTAAGCAGATAGCTATGATTGAGTCTTTCAGGAGTCCACTCCTGTTGTGAAGGTATGTACTGTGTGTAATATAAAAAGGGTACGAGAAATGTCAAGTCTTTCCCATTTCGCTCATTATCTGTCCCTTTGGCCCACAAATGGCAAACTTGATGACCTCACTGTGAGCAACAGAATGCCAAAGCAATTTCTATTCTTCTGCTGACAGAAGCAGACAGCTCAGGGGTCACAGTCCATCTCTGAGCCTTGCATTAATTGCAGACTATTCTCTATCATTAACAGTTTGGTGAAAGCCCTGATCCCCTTTTGAGTGCAACTGGGTGCTTCAACCAAGTGTGATTCCCATGCTTGGATTGTGAACTGTCACTGGCAACATGCTGGAGATGACTATGACATAAGTGGCTGTCTGTCAGTGGGCATGGCAGTGGAGGTGCATTTGCAGTTTCAGACTGAATGACATGCGTAAACCTACTTGTGAGTTGAGGTTGGCCATTTTGGGAATACAGGCAGGATCATCCTCCCCACCAGGGTCGGTGGCACTGACATTCAGCAGGCTGGCAGTGCTATTGAATGCAAAGTCCACAAATGGACAAGGGGTATTGAACTTCTTGTAGATGACCTGTAAAATACAGTGGAGAGGCGTTGAGCACAAACAAAGGCTGTGGGACACAGTTAGCATACAGACAGATGGAAAATATGGCACTGAGAGAGCCAGTGTAAGAGAGAGAGAGCAATGCGTGGATTACTGCTCACACAGCCAAAACTAGGTCAGAGAAAGACAGAGAACCAACACAGCCTGAGACCGTGGCGTGCAAACATTAGTCTATGGCAATGAGAAGAGAGAGTAGGGAATACTAAAGAGGTGGTGGGAAGGTGAAAAAAGAAAATCTGGTTGCAGATTGATCCCAGTGCAACTGAATATGCTTCCAACAGACAGACAAAAACAGAAGCAAGACACAATGACTAGTTTACATGTATACCAAGAGTCAGAGGACATACCGAAACGAGGAAGAAAACCATGCAGCTCAGGGAGAAGCCACTGGTGTATCCCAAGTATCCTAAAAGACAAGCGCTTCATTAGCATTTCTCTTATTTGGGATTATATGCTCATGCTAAATCTGAAATACATTGCACTAAGGCTAACATGTAGAACCTTCTAATTTAAGATATGTATAATATCTCCCCTCTCTGCTTAAGTCTTCTAGTGAGGTAAAGCAGCAATTTCCTGCTGAACTGTTTCTTCTGCTGTAGGTTCTTCAAGCCTTGTGGTGGACCAGACTTGATTTAATATGATGGGACTTGGAGCTCATTACTGAAATGCACCGACTGGCTCTGTTGTCCTTTATGTCTCGGCAGGAGACAGACTTCTTACGAGAGGTCAGCCAATACGCCTCCTTTCTTCACTTGCAAACTGGCTTTCCCTGCTTTTTTTCATGTTTCCATCTGTTTGGTTTCATGCACTCGCTCATTTGAAGCGCTGTGATGCAGACAGACTGCATGACACTTGACCAACCTTGTGAAACTCATTGGATTTGTGTGTGTCACAAGAGCAACAAATACTTGTTATTTTGAAGTGAGTGTACTGATCTTATCTAGCAGTGTGTTGACAATTTTCAGACATGGCTACACAATGAATTCAGGTGTGGCTTGAAGAATCAGGATCGTAGGCCATGTACCAAGGGACATCTCAGGAGGACAACAGTGGAAATAGTCACAAAAGAAGAAAGAAGGGGAGGAGAAAGACCGAGCAGGCTCCCTTAGCTCTGAAATATCCTCTATGTTAGAGTTCAGCTCTAACATTGAAATGAACAAACCATTAAATAAAAACGAAACTAATCTTTTCAATCTTTGCAATACCCATCTTGAAGATTTATTAATACAAGGTATGGCACTATGGATGGCATTACTAGGAGGCCACCAAGGTTTAAAGGATTGTTAGATAACTTGCTATTTAAGCACAAAAACAAGGTTCAAGCCTTGATGGTGACAAACATCCCCCCCTTGGATCAAGTGTCCTTGAGCAAGTCACTGCATAAAACCCCACAGGTTGTTTTCTGCCTCTAGTCCTGCAGTATGTTGAGACCAGTAATGCACGATATATTCACAGTTTCATTCCTATTTTTCAACATGTGAGGATTTTTCATAATTTCAGATTTTTTGATTTAATAGTAATATAATTTAGTTAACCTTACAAAACCCGTTGTTGAAGCTAGATTAACTCTTGAGAAAAGGAATAACACATTCACATAGGGTGGCTAATGTTAGCTTATGCTAGCAAACTTAACGTAAATACTGCTGACATTATAGAGTCAGTTGGCTGACTTTATTAGTCTTTTCCACTTATGCTGCTGTTACAATAGCATAGCATTTAAGCTAAAGGTTCAGCAGTTCAGTATTTAACCTTATCCCCTAATTGTCATTTGTAGCCGCAGCGGCCGCTGTTCAGCAAAAGTTACATAGTCCCACTTGAACCTAATCATGCAAACGTAACACAACACAGGATTTAGAAGTAAGCCCAGGCTGAAACACTAATGAGATAGGTATCTCACTGATATTATACTCACCTAACTGTTTCATGAGAGCCAGTGGTAATATTACTGCAATAGACACAATGATCACAAGGTAGTTCCCATTCAGGTACCATTCACTGCAGAGAGACAAAAAACACCAAGGATAAAAAACACATAGAATTAAATGTAATGATTTGTAATTACTCGGCCCCAAACACTTTCAGTTCTGTTGAGCATTTGCACTGTGTCAGATATTGATTGAGAAGACACAGGAGAAAAATGCGTGAACAGCTAGAAAATGAGGTGCACACAAACAAGGCTTACGTGGTGGAAAAAGCAGAGCTACTGATTAAGGATTATTTTAGATCTCCACGACTATGCCAAGTCATTTTATTCACAGCTGAACGGAAATGAACACAAATCACACTCAACTGGCTGCCATAAAATCAAATATCTAGAGTGGGGAAAAAATAAGCCTCTTTGCTCCCCGTACCACTGGACACAAAGAACTGTAGCTGCAGATAGCACACAGAGGTCATATCCTCAGTATTGTTAATGTGAATGTTTTTAGGAGATCTTAATATTACACCTGATTTAGGCATTTTAGACAGCAAAAATTCTAAAAATAAACTCACAAGTTTTAGTATTTGAACAAGAATTATAACCCTGGCAGTGTGAAGAAGGTTTTGAAGCTGCATTTAGACAATCATGTTTGGTTATACTTTCACTAAATTTAATCTCAAATGGTTAAATGAAAAGAAATTTGTTTAAATTTGTTTTTGGCTAAACAAATGAAATACCTGACAAACCAAGATACTTAATCACACTGATGCAAATATTATATAAAAATCCCATTCTGCCACTGATCTGTCCTCCACACTGATTTTCAACATTGTCCACAATGGCCTCATCCATCCATCTAATAGCTACACACGCATATGTTTGAGTGTCACGGGAGAGGGGGGGTTGCCAGTCAAACACAGAAACAAACTCACAGTCACACCTAGAGGCAATTTAGAGCCACCAAGTAACCTAACCTGCATGTCTTTGGACTGTGGGACAAAACTGTTGGACTGTCAGACACAGGGAGAACATGCAAGCTAAACATTGTGCAAAGTAGTGCAGTGTAGTAACATTCCACTTCCAAACTAAAAAACACAATTTTGAGCATGTGAGTATGAGATGTTTGGAAAAACACATGATAAACAGACTCTAGTGACACAACCTACCACATGTTTCATGTCTAGGAAACAAACCTCTGTGAGCTATTTTTAGATCGACACAGTAGGGGTGACTAATTTCTTGTCTTCTATCAGGTGGGAGACACTGCAGAGATGCAACATCTGTTGGCTACACACAAACATACACACACGCGCGCACACACACACACACAAATACACACATCTTAAAAAAAGAAGAGGCTCCTTTATACTGTTGTCATCCTGCCCTTCGGCCATCTGGACCAGGCACGTAATATCTCACTAACACTGATACACACATACACACAAACATGCAGTATTTAACAAATGGACAAATACCAATAATCACAATCAGTGACAAAAACCTGATAAGCAAATATACATAACGCACTCCCCACACTCAAATAGCAGTAGCTCTCTGATAAGTTGACTGGTTGAACAAAAACACAGCCTCAGGTGTTCATTGATTATGCATGTGAGCTGACCAGTTAAAAACAACTCACATCCAGAGACACAAATAGACACCCATGCATGTACACATGTAGCGGGTTGAAAAAACAACAACAGGAACCTACATAGAACACAATACAATAGTCATGCAAAAACAACTATCATTCTGAAGGTTATAATATTTTGTGGACACTGTGTCAGCGTTCCAATACAAGAGTACCACAAACTGCCATAAAACACAGAGTTTAACTAAAACCTATGACACAGTTAGGGATTTTCTTTTCAGTTTTCACAAAAACAAGGCACAGATCGGATTCAATTGTACATCATTCCAGAAACAGAAAGAGAAGTAAAAAATGGAGGGAAAATGCAAATCAGCTTCTGATTATGCACCACCACAGTCCCTCAGATTAATAAAACAAACAGTCTCAGTGTTTCATCTGCATTATCGATTATGTTTCCCTGATTTTAGAATTCAAAAAATTCTAAATAAGCAGATAGATTCCTGGAAATTAATTTCTTTTAATAATGAAATCCTAAAAGAATTATTCCTTTGGTCACAGTCAACAAAAACATTGAACAGTGTAAGCTGTAATTCATTTTAACATATTATTATATGTTCTATAATTACACTATAATTATATTCTAAAGTAGTATTTGATGTAGAGCTATTGTATTCTACTGCATCGGATTGTGAGGTATCCCTGTTATTTTGTCCACCTACTGTCCAGTTTAGCAATATAAACACACACCCACTGACAGAATGAAATGCCACTGGGACAATCTAGTCTGTCATTTCAAATAAACAGACCAAGCGCCGCTACACAGAAGAAGACAGAAAACAATGTGGACATGTTTTCGCAGTATATCACTTATATACTAACTGTATATAGTGGGACACATGAATCTGAACATTTATGAGCAAACAGGGTAGCAGTGGTAGTCTTCATTCACTCTATTTCTATAGTTATCTCTGTTGTAATATTTGTGAAAAACAACCAAATGTCATCGCTCCACTGTACATTTTAATGTGAGGGGACAACCGCCCTGCAGCAAAATGTTTTATAAAAACTCTTTGCCCATTTTATACAGGGTTTTCTAAGCAAGCATATAACTGTCATACATATACTCCCATTTCTCCCCCCTCCTCCTTCTCACTAACTTCTCTCAAAACCAAAAAGTAGATGAGGAGAGGCTCTAACTGAGGTAAGGGTTAAGAAGTAAGCCGTAACATCACACTCAATGTCCCATCCAAGAAAGTGAGTGTTGTTTGTGTCTGAGGCCACCTGCACTTGGCCAGTGATATCCCACTGTTTACGTTTTCAGCCATGGAGTCAAGCTGTGTTTTGATGCAAGGGTTCCTCGCTGGCCATGCTGCACTCCTCTTCCAGGGTCACTATCACAGCTGTTCACTTGCCAGCTGCTCAGTACATCCAGAAGAGCACCAGGCACGCCAAATAACACAGCCTGACAAAACTCTTCTGTGGAGGCTAAAATCTTTGTGCATGCAGGAGGACAAGCCAGCAGTCTTGCGTTTCATTTTCAAACAGTGATCATCAGCACCATTTGTAGCACGAGTCAATTAAACCACGTTACACTTCGTAAGATTTTCATGAAATCAAGCCCAGTTTTTGATACTACTCATGATCTGCATTTTTTTTCAGCAACAGTCTTTCAAGGTGTTTACATTTTGTTATTAGCATCTCTATAAAGAAGATGTTAGTGGCAGAGTCTGCCATTCCCAACATCCCCAATATTGCAGGAATTAATGGGAAAAAAAGGAGCAGCCAAAGAGACCTTTTAGATGAAGAGTTGTAGGCTACACCTTCAACTCTTACACAAGGTAACCAACTCCTTTAACTTTTCCTGCCTCTTCCTGTGTGCAGCATAAAGTCAGTTTGTGGTTGCTCGTGGAATGATGGAAAAATGGAAAAACTATTGCCTGGTTCTCTTTATTAAAACAACATGAGTTTGTTTGGCTGCGCTGTAAATTTAGTTTTTCAGTTTCTCCTGTGTTGTATTTCTAACAAAGTAGCCGCCAAACGAGTGTTTGTTGTAGTGTTGGACCACACTTGCTATTTCCACCAGTAATCATGGGTGTCACCAATCAACTAAGATTAAATTTGTTCTTTTGAATTAGGTTAGTGAAAAAGTATTTACTTTTTACCCTTAACTATCTCATAAGGACATATTGAAATAGATTAACATCTACATTTTACTCCTTCCCATATGACATATCAGTATGTGTTCACTGGATCTGAAGTCACTTTTGTTACTGCATAGTATTCATAGGATTTCATAGTCATGCATTGACCACTCACCCTGCAGGTTTATCCACCTTCAGAAAGGCCTGGATGACCAAAGGAAACTCATACTTGACTATGTAAAGGTAACTGGACATGGCTGTGGAAAGGAGATACAAACACGCCAATGAGTTAGTACTACACTACACAGAGTCTTAAGTGCAGTATAACAATAAAAGCACACACATATAATCAACTAATGACAGAATATTAGAGCGTATTATCCCAGAAATGTCAGAGGGCATTTGAAAAATATGTACATTTGTAAGTGTGAGGACAGGTGATCTCACCTCCAATGTTCTGCAGTGTAATGGCAATACCCGCCGCCATCTTCCCCGGGGTCCCAAAGGCCCTATAGCCAAGCTGCTCATACGCACGAATACCTGAGCCACAAAGATAGACAGATAGAAGCATTTTATCAGGTGTTAAACCCAAATTAACAATGCGTAGGACTGTAAAGAGACTGTAAATCTAATAAAGCTTCTACATGACATGACTTGTGTAGCAGCTCATAGAATATTGGGGCTTTACACTTATCATCTAATATGGTTTAGCTAATTTGCACATGACACCACCATGATTGGAGAGCAGCCAGGACAGAAGCTTTTCATTGTATTGAAATGTACTGGTGGCAGTTTAATGTACATTCCTTTAATTCTTGAAGCAAAAGATGCAGATTGTCAGACTACATACGTACCTACAATACCAGATGACTTTAGTAATAAATGGATGGAATATGACGAGAGGACTGCCACCACTGTTAGAAGTACCCTGAAACAGACACAAGACAACAGACAGACAAAGAATCACTTTATGTTACATGTTTATGTTATATTTTTACACTGTACATCATCCTCTTTTTATACTGCTGCAGCTTAGGTATACATTTCCTAGATTGTGTTGGAAAAGTCCCTGAGGCTCTTCTTTATCCTGCATTGTTACTCAAGCAGAGCCAAGGAGGCTGCCCTGTCAACCCCTCTGCCACAGTAAGTAATTTCACACCCTCACACACACACACACACACACACACACCAGATGGACATTTTCAAAAGAAAAAGTTTCCAATGCAATGCTGAGAATGACAGAATGAGGAAAATCTTTTGTAAACATTCATCATCTCCTCTTTGTTCCTCTGTAGTGGAATTCTTTTCATTAAGTTAACTGACGACTCTAAATTGCCCGTAGGTCTGAGTGTGAGTGTGAGAGTGAATGGTTGTCTGTCTATGTGACTGACTGGTGACCTGTCCAGCGCGTACACCACCTCTCGCTCAAAGTCAGATTGGATCGGCTCCAGACTCCCTCGACCCTCCAAGGATAAACAGATACAGATAATAGATGGGTGGATGTTTAATAAACATCACAAATGTAAGACTTTTGTTAGAATCCTCAGCATGAAGAAGTGTTGTGAATGTGTCCCTAATCTACTGACTTTCCCTGACCCAGTCCACCTCATTCCAACTATTTCCTTCGTCTTTTGTTGTTACCGTTGGCGACATTAACTTTCTCTCTCTCACACACACACACACATACACACACACACACACACACACACACACACACGCACACACACACACTCTTCGTTCCTCTCTTCTTTTGGAAAAGTCAGACAGCACGTCTTTCATCTCGGCTTCAACTCTTGGCCGTTTAAACAGGTTTTCTTTTCTTTTTTTTTTTACTTGTTTGGATTTTTTTTCTGACTATGTGGAAGAATGCTGGGTTGACTTGCAGTGGAGGATTGAGTCAGTCAAGTGGCAGTGGGAGGACAGATCTGCTGACAATCAGACAGACTGACACACTTGGGTCACTGTAGCCCTGCTCACAGCTTTCCACCCCACTGCATTCCTACCCGGTTCGGGGCCACTGACCTGCTGAAGCCTCTGCACCCGTCAACAAAAATCTGTGATATGAAACATCGGGCCATAACCACAACAGAGACAAAGGACATTCCCAAACAAGTACTAGATGTAATAAATGATCTAGTAGAGTCATTAGGTTTAAGAGCATGAGTCAAATTGTGGCTCTCACTGTACAAAAACTCCCTTACTTCACCTGTGTCCTCATGACAGTCTGAACTAGTATTGCAACTTCAAATAATACTGGATGCAGGATGAAACATGTCTATTGTTCAGTCAGCCCCTGAAATTATTCAATGATTTTCTTTCTTTTGAGAATATATTCAGAGTTACATAATTACAGTTATCAATCAACAGACAGACATGATGATGCGCAAATGTTGACATACTGTATGTGGAGTGAACTGATGCATCTTGCCTCACATCAGTGTGCAGGTTGAAATGGATGAATGAAAGGCTTCACAATCCTTCATGGTTCAGTGCGCAGAAGAGGTCTGCAGCAGGCAACCCAGTTAGTGGAGAGAACGAGAACAACCTATATAACAGAAAAACTCAGCAACAGGCCTGGTTTTTTTTTTTTTTTGCTGAAGGCCTTTATTTTGCCTTTGTTTACCACTCCCATGTTGGAGCAAACAGGGTCGCCTCATTGTCAGGTCTTCTGTCCCCTTTAGAAACAAGACCCAGGGTTCAGAATGTCACGCTACATTGCTAGGAAAACTATGAAAATGTTTTTTGAGGCGATCACCAGCCTGGAGTCAAGTGTGGAAATTGCCAGTACTCCTTTGCCAAAATGTCATAGCCACTCTATTGTTTGATAAAAGCTCATGCAGATATGCACACAAAGACACAGACGCAGCCTTTCATCTCTAACAGGATGGATAAATACACGCTGTCCATTGCATTCAGTCACGTAGTACTAATTCGCACGCGATTACGTGTATTCATCAAAGTAAAATGTAAACTAATCAGCTAGAGTTCATTTCAGCTCCTGTCAAGCTGAGTGTCAAAGACATTGGCGTTTGGTTACACAGGGTTCAGCCAATCCAGACAGCAGACTGAAAAACCAGAGTCACACAACTCAGCTCAAAATAAGAAGCTTTCTCTAACTCCCCCAGACACGACTGTTTTGAAAAAAAATCAAATATCATCCTTGAATAATATTTTAGGGCGGTGGTAGCTGTCAAGCATTAAAACTAGCTTCACATTTTTCCCATGAAGGCTAACATGAATATGCTATTACTTTTCGGTTTGCTAGAGAGTTTGCTGTGAAATAAATTGCCTTGTTTAGTTTTTCACCACAGCTACAAATCCACATAAAACAAGCCAAGTGTTATAAACATCCAAAACACACTGCTTCACCTCTCACTGGAGCTCTGCATTGTGATTTTCTTCAGGGATGCTTAGTTAAATAAACGGCACTGTCTGAATTTTCAAAGAACGGTAATACTGGGGGGCTTAGAGCAGTGCCCTTTAATCTTCCACAGAAAAATAAAGCTCAGTCAGCTTCAGCACCAGCCACCTTACAATCTAGCACCATCAGGAAAAACACCACGAGGAAGATGTGGAAGTAAAAGTGTTGATGTCACCAGTGCTACCTGGTGAGATCAGCCTCTGGAAATGCCAGTATTTTTGAGAAACATGCAACAAAACAGATCAACCGCACAGCTGGAAAACTTGTAAGACCTAAATGAGCGTGAAAAGCTTTGACAGCCCATCATCCCAATATTATATGACCGCCAAGTTTGAGTTATTTTCCACCTCAGCGCTTCATTATGTTCACGCAGAATCCAGCCGCCATGAATCAAAACTTGATTTGAGTAGATTCCACAAACACCATCCTGATACCATAAATCCTCGCTAGAGAACCAAATGTGTTTTAATCCACCTCTAAAAACAATACCAAACAAATGACACCAGTTTAATTCATGTTTGCTATTGCTAAGGAAATTACATAAACTGTAATCTGACGTGGTCTTTTCTCTGAAGAAAAGACAACGTTAGAGAAGGGAAGGACCATAAACAAGGCTATAATAACTTTCCTTCAGCATGGTGTGTGTGTGTGTGTGTGTATATATATATATATATATATATATAGTGTTTGCTAAACTACTCTGATAATCATTTTATTATTGCATAAAGTCAAGTTGTGAGACCTCACTGCACTCACTGGGTTGAGGAACTCCAGTGCATCTAAATCAGGTGCACCTGCATGAAAATATTAAATGATCAACCTGGAAGCTGCAGTCGACTGTAACGTCATTACCCTGACAGACAGCTGCTGCAGAGGCTTTAAAATGTTAAGCCCCTCATGTATAGAGTACATACACCCACTGGTTCAAGGCAGTGAATCAACCACACAGAAACAATGTGGTTATTTTCTGCATCTGTGATTGCAATTGCACTCCTTTATAGCAAGTAAATGATTTCAATTATGCTATCTGTGCCTATATTTATCAAATAAATGTGCCCTGTGTCATTTGTTTCTGTGTCATAAGCAGGGAGAGCTGCCTGGTTAATACAAGACAATTACAATACAATTAGGTGCTATTTACACTACCGTTCAAAAGTTTGGGGTCACATTGAAATGTCCTTATTTTTGAAGGAAAAGCACTGTACTTTTCAATGAAGATGACTTTAAACTAGTCTTAACTTTAAAGAAATACA
>JAVQJD010081044.1:0-17500 GCA_036023655.1 Nannoperca australis | reverse complement strand
ATGTCAAACAAAAATCCTGGCTCTGAATCTTCTCAAATGTTCTATTTCTCTCTTTTATAGAAGCTAAAAACGTTTAGCGGTACAGCTGAGAACTGTTGTAGCTGTTGAGGTTGGCAGGAGGTCCCATTTTCTTTAGTACAACTCAAAATGATTTAAAAGCGTAAATTTTCCACGAAATGGCTCGACACAGCCCTGAAATATTCTGCTGTACAGATGATCAAACATTAAGTGTGTTTAAGTCTGCTAACTTTGCTTCAAAAGCCTGGAAAATTGGGCGCGGTGAATTCTTTAGTTTGTATTTATTCTGATTCCAATATTATACAGAAAGTGTTTTGTCAGAGGTTTGTGCATTTTGTTGCAGAAGGTCTAAAGATCTGATGGTGTACAGTATTCAAATGGGTTAGTGCTTTTTTAAAATGTACCTGCAGCACTTTGGATCTGGCTTATATTCATTCGGAGCGTAGTTTCATTCACAGCAACAAAAAGAGGCAGAATTTGGCCAAAACCTGGTGATATCTCTGTTTTGCCATCCTCCCTCCTCGACTCTCCTCCTGCCTGGCTGCCAAAAAAATCACCCGTCTGCTTCATTAACGGATGATTAAAGTGATTTATGATTTAATCCTTTTTTTTTTTTTACTGACTCTTTCATTAATTTAAAAGTCTGCGCCGTGGCGTCGGGGTCAACTGAAGTTCACTCGTCTCAGGTTACAGCGTGACCCGAATTGACTGTTAGAAATAGAAAAGATGGAGATGTCTTTCTTCCCCATGTTTTTTTTATTTCTGAAGACCCAGATTTGATTGCACAGGGGCTTCATGCGTAGCATTTTTTGTCTTTTAACAATATCTTTAGAACAATAATTATGAGATTATGGTAAAAAAAGAAAACAAAGGCCCCCGGAGCGGGAATTAAAGGAAAATGAACACCACTAGTGGTAATTAAGAGGCTGCAGGACTGGTGTTTGATTTTGTTTACAAGCCGGTTCTTTAATCAGACCACTTCCTGTCATGATCATCCTCCCCAGACTTCACGAGTGTAAATGAAAAGCCGTTTTTTGTGTGTCTCCTGCTAAGTGGGTCATTTGGACTTTGTATGATTCGAAGCTTCTGGTCTTTTTGTTCCTCCGTCACACGTTTCAGCCTCTTTCTTCAGCTTCTTTCTGGCTTCAGCTCATCATTCATCTTCTCTAAATGTCCCACGCCTCTGCATCTCTGTCTATTATTTACTCTCTCCTCCCCCTCATTTACACCCCCCCCGTCTCCTCCCGCCCTTCCTCCATCTTCCTCCCCCTCTGTCCCATAAATGGACCGTGAAAATCCCATCAGAGCACACAGGACTGAGAGGGCGTTGATAAGTAATGAGCAGCGTATGAATAAGAGATGGCCGCCACTTAGTTAATATGGTGTCCTTCACGTTGAGGGAGATGGACGGCTGGCTGTCTTCGTCTCGCTCGGTCTGCACTCCAACAGGCTCCGAGCGTCGTGTGCATCTTTTAAATGGCTGTGTAGTTTTTGAAGTGTCACTCAGTGAGGTCAGTGAGCTGAGCTGGTTTGTATTTCGGCGGGCAGCACTCTCTTCCTTTTCTTGCTCGTTCTGCTTTCTTTCTTCTTCTTCTTCACAACAAAATCTCCTTCGCTGCACCAAAAAGGATTTTTCTCAGGAACAATCAGATGTTGGATGTTTTGTGAAAGCTTCCAGACTGAAACCTGATTCCACTGTAGACTCGCTGACTGATTTATCTGTGCCCAGCCTGTGTGAAGAACACGAGGACCACATAATAAATCATGATGTACACTTCCACACTGAAGAAGAAGTAATTCCTAAAGATGCTAATATTGAACATGAGATTTGCTACTTGCTACTACTATCAATATATCGACATTATATATATATTTCTAAACATAAACGCCCTTAAACTTGGTATTTAAGGAAACGTGACCAAGAAGTATTTTACAGCCGGACTCTGGTGGACAACATATGTAAATGTGACAGCGCTACTAAGCTTTCTTTTCTGCAGTTGCTTGTTACAATACAATACAATGATGGACGATGAGCTACCATTGGTTGATAATATCAGTCGTCCTGTAATTACCTGCATAACACTTAGCTGTAAATGTTACCAGAACAAAAAGAGCTTTAGGAAAACTAAATTACGGAAGCCGAGCTGCTTGCAGTGATTTTTTTAAATGCAATGAGATCACAAGTTAATTATTTCTTCATTTCGAGAAAATGAGTTATCTCGTGATCTCGAGATGACAGCATTAAAAACAAATTGTAAGTACGCCCGTTCTCGGCTTCCAAACAAAACAAATCTAAATTATTTCACAGATTTGTTTTTTGAGTCTGTTTATGGCCCACTTTCTGTCAACAGCACACAAACACAGCTCCACAGAAACACATTCATGTCTGCCTGGGGGCAAGAGGCACTCAAGAATCTTTGTCCTCTCTCTAAATTAAATTTAATCCCACTTGATCGTGATGTAATTGCTCAGCTTTGGCTAAGTCCAGATTTCCTCCTCTCACTGTTCCTATAGATCTTTAATTATTCTTGTTAAGTATATTCATATTACACTGCACATCGTTCCCGATCAAAACATGAGTAAAAGCAATTAAAAAACCTTTTCAGGTGGTAAGACGTTTGGATTTTAAATCTCACATTCTGCGTTTGAAAGAATAATTGTCCACTGTTGAGGTTTTAAGGCCCTTCCAGGACGCTGCAGCTGAAGGGAAATGTTCATGCGCTGACTGTTGTGCGTTCACTTGGTGTTTGTTTTGTTGCTCACTCGGCTGCCACACGTTAACACGTAAATGTCGTCCTGTAGACGTAAATAATATTCATTTATTTCACAATGGGCTGCTTCAACATTAATACACGATGCTGTGCTGATGAATGGCTGCCATGATTCAGCAAAGGATGGCTGTGTGTGTGTGTAACCTGGGGTTGTAGACTGTGAGTAACATTATGTCTCATGTGGTTAAAACAGATCTCTACTTGTCATCAAACTCCTTGGGGAGTTAACGTGAAACAGCTGCATGAGTGTGTGTGTGTTTATTTGTGCTTCTTGCAAATGCATTTCTAGTTTAGCTCTGAATAAACATGTATGATTAGTCGTTTTGTGCAGTTCTGAGCGTGTGTGTGTGTGTGTTTTATGCTTTAAAAACCATATAGGAATTCACTAATGCAGAGGCATTTGGATCAACATTATATCTGCTGTAAATCAAACATGATGCAGTCCCGGGGGTGACTATCTCACTGCTACAGGCTCAGAGGGACTCACACACACACACACACACACACATACACACACACACACACACACACACACACACACACACACACACACACACACACTCAGAAGGCATAAATATGCATAAGTGAAGTGGATGAACTTCCGCTGAGGGAATGCAGAGGAAGACACACTGATCCAGTTTCCTCCAATCAGTCAAGCAGAAAACACACAGTCTATTTAAAGCAGACACACACACACACACACACACACACACACACACACACACACACACACACACACACAGTCTGTATGTGCATGTTAGTGTGACGTAGCTCAGTCCAGTAAAGCTCTGGCACTTAAATATTAAAAAGCAGACATGCAGAGCTGCTGTTTCTCCGGCTCTGTGTGCTTCAGTGTTTGCAGCGTCATCTTAAAGATTCTTTTGTCGAATTGACATTTTCACATTTAAGCATTTGTGGTGGTCAGTAGCAATATTATGTTTTAACTGAAGCTGACAATTCATGTTATGTGCTGTTACCATGTAAAACAAATGACCTTAAAACAGCAGTTAGTGTTTCTTGGAAAGAGCCCCCAGAACAGCTTCCAAGACAGTGAACTCCTAATCCTGCAGAGTGGGATGCTGGAGTGGAAGTGATCTAATGTTCAGTCGTGAGATGCATATTGACCTTTTTTCTTACGAATATGAGGGAAACAGCGCTTTTACACCTTTTACCTTCGAGCCTGTGATTTTGCATCCGTGGGGACTTTAAAGTGAACACAGCTTTGGCTTCAAAGGTCTCTCTCTTCACTCATTTCTCCTCTAGAAATGACGTTTATATACTTCTGCACTAAACTGCAACAAACAGCAAACAGGTTTTGGGAGACACCATGTTTAATATCAACATGACATTTTTAATGAACGTTTGTGCCAAGCTTCAAATCAGTAAAATGTTCACTGACCATGTATTTCATTTTTGTTTTCCTACAACATCCAGTATCCTCTGGTGGTAACCGACGCATGCTAAGTCCTTTTTATGGTTTCCAAAGTCATGGCTGAATATTTTGCTGATTTCGACCATGTAGAGGAGGCCTTTGAATTTCATGGCCGTCCCTATATCTTTGAGCCAGAGAACACAGATCTTCCTGCAACAACTCACAGAGCAAGACTTTCTGTTGGTGGTTAAACCTAAAGGATCTGACTCTTTAACAAAACCTTTTCCATAATGTTGTCAGACACTTTGAATAACCAGCGCAAAAACAAGTGATTTTACTGGACGAACGTTGACGGGCGCAATTGCCCCAAAGAATTACTTGCAGCCATTGCAGCCTATTTGCCTGCAACCTTTGAAACTTTTAGTAACTTGAACTGCAAAACTTTTCTACATAGGGCCCAGGTTTCAAAATAGGATTTACTCTTTGAGATTGTGGTCTTGGTTAAATACTGAAAATGTAAAAAGTGACCTGGAGCACGAGACTCTTTAATAACAGCAACACAAAACTACAGTCTTTCCTTAAGCCAAGTGTTAAACCTAATCACACTCTGGATTCTGGATGTGAACTCTGCTCGGCCTCCCGTGTTAAAGATGTCTGCTTTGTACACTCACCTCCCCCCCGACCGCTATCCTGTGAATGTGTGGTGAAAGGAGAAGAAGCTTACCACTGAACATAATCCAGGCTGCAATTATGTTTCCATCAAAATGTATTCAGCAAAAGAAATTAGTTGCATATTAAGGTAATTTCTGCCGTTTATCTGCTCTGGTGTGTACGAGGATTCACTCCCTTTCTCATAAAGACCTTTCACATCCTCCTCCTGGAAATGACAAATCCACACGCTCCCTCGATTCCACAAACCTTCAACATGGCTGATTCAACATGTCTGCCTCTCCTGTAATTGTGTTTCTTTTGGCAAAGACGTTGCTTGTGTCTTTCTGTATGTTTGCTGATCAAAATATATCCTTTTCCCCAAGACGTTAGGTTGTCTTCTCTTCTGCCCTGGTGGCTTTTTCAGATTTCTGTGTGGTACCTCAGAGATCGGACCTTTGCTGAGTGAGGAATGATGTGGGATCTTTATATTGTGTATTTTGAGCTCAGAAATGCCTCTCCGTACGCTCACCTGATTTATATTCATGTAGTTCTGCTGGGATTTGTTCTCAAGTTTCTAAACCTTTTGAGTCAGCTGTTGTTGTTGTTGTTGTTGTTGTTGTTGTTGTTGTTGACGTCCCTTCATGTGTCCCTTGTCCCTTCATGTGCTGTAAGTCTGTTTGTCTGAATATCATGTTTCAGATTCACCGGTTGTCTTAAAGATTGATAGTTTGGGATAAATGGGGTCATTGTTGGAGGATTTTGTTGATTAGTGTCCTTCAGCTCAGATTGTGATCTACAAAGAGGGTGCCTTGTCTTCTTCCTGGTTTATTTCCGAGAGAAATCAGTTTGGGTTAAATGCATCTTTGCATGTAAAGCACAATGATTTTCTTTGACCGAATGAGATGATGGACATCTGCTGTCCTTTGCTGAGATCTCAGTGTTAACCTTTTTCTGTTCCTGATTAGATTGAAATTGGATTTTGCTTTGGGTTTTAAAAATGGGAAAATCATGGAGGTTGTTTTGGGGGGCTGTCGTCCATTAATCCCAGGGTCGACGGTTCGATTCTTGGCTCCTCCTGTCCACATGTCAAAGTGTCTTTGGACAAAACTCTGAGCCCAAGGTAGCTCCTGATGGAGGCCAGCACCTTGTGACTGCGAGCATCTGTAAAGCGCTTTGGGAACCATTAAGGTTGAAAAGCACTGTACAAGTTCATCAATCATTTGTTCTGGACACAACTACCCGCCACCAAAATCAGTTTCCATGCACTTGGACCTCTTTTTTAATATATTTCAGGTGACAAATAGGCCATGAAGTTGGTGATGGGAGCATGCATCATTCTAAAGACCAATAAAGCCCTGTTGTTAGTAGTTGTTGATGAGGTTTGGGAGTTGACAAATGGTGAGTCGAGATCTCCCATACACTAACCACTGCATTTCTGGCCTCTATTGGGCTCCTCTTCCACCGCCCACTTATATACTTCCATGTCAACTGATGCATAGTTATATACTTTATGTGCACAACAAGATATTAAGTGAAGCATGTTAGTAAGATGTGTCGGCAAGTTTACGGACATGTCAGCTCATTAAAGACAGGCGTCCAATAAAGATGAAGGGGAACACCCCACCCAAAAACAACAAATTATCACTAAAGATCTTAATCAAACTTATCTTACTGTACATTGTTAGCGTGGCATCACAGAGTGTGTGGTAGTGAGAAAGACAGGAAACCAGATGGTCAGTGGGTGTGCGGCTGACTTTAAGACTTTCAGAGACGATGGAGATTTAGTCTGTTATAGTAACATGAGTCACGACTGCTATCAGCACAGTTGGGGTGGCAGGAAGGCTAGTTCGTGCCAACTGTGTTTTCTCCTGGGAAACTCACATCTTACTCACTGACTTGAGACACAATTCTGCCATCAATTATGATAAAGATCATACTGCCAGTCGCCTTTCCACAGTGGCATGTTACGTTCTTCTGATGATGTGAATCCTTTACGTTCACTGGTGGCTTTAAGATCGTCAGCCCCTCTCACGCTACGTAATTTCACGCTGACAGCCAACATTGTGTCTTGCTTGTTTTCTCCTCTGCCGGGACTCTGACAAAACATTTTTACAAGCATGTTACTATCTGAGCCGCCTGCGGCCTGTTTGTTGTGATCAGCGCTGTGGTTTATTTCTGTTCATGAAGCTTTAATGTGGATCAGAAAACTCACTGCACTGATAGTGACACTGCACTGGAGTACTGAGCGATTTGCCAGATCCATAATACATCCGGGTTTTATGTGTTCATCACTGTTTCAATACATCACTGGGGAAAAGTGTAGTATTTTTGGGTGGCATGAGAGTTGACACAGTAGGACGAAGGTTGTGAAATAAAAGCAGAGCCAGAAAGCAAGTTTTAAAAGCCTTAAACATAATAAACATCCACATCAGTTTCTATTTCCAGCACATACAGTATGTTATGGTCATTTCATGCTAAGGAGCAGGGAGAGTATTGTAGTTTTAATGATGACCTGTACATATTAGAAAAAACAGGTAACCTCATGTCACGTCTTAATACGACCACAAGATGAAAACACTGTTCTGACTTCCTCGGTGTAACGTGGAGTGTCTTCTATCTAATGTGTCCTTTGAAATTGAATTCAAAGCCTCAGGATGCATTACGAGAAATTACTACAATTTTACCGGCAAAAATAGGGGCTTTCATCTCTCAGAGACGCAGTTACTGAGGTAATTTTCGAGTGAGTGCAGAACTGTGCCGAGCCTGACTAACCTCATTCCAGATGGCAGCTCGCCGACCATGACAGGTCAGCCTCACTCGCCTGTTACCTCAGGCCCAGCAACACACAGAAACACGCACGCTAACATCAAGTGCAGTACTCATGAGAAACCCTTGAAAACCTTTGAAACGCTGGTTGTAATCTTAATTAGGCTCTTCACCTGGTTAAATAAAGCTTTTTTGATACTGGTACTCATGCTGTTTTGTACATTTATTTATTGACATTTCAGCATCTTATTCAGATTGTGTTTACATTATAACATGCATGGTGACTTCATTAATAATTAAAACCCCCCAAACAATCAGCAAAACGAATTAAAATGACATATAATAAGGAAATGTGGTAAAAGTCAGTTCAGCTGTCAGAGAAGCTTTTTTTGTGAATGCTTAAATGGATAAACTCCAATTTTTAAATGGAGCATTCATGATTGACATTAATGTTCATTCATTTGGAAGGTGCTTTAGTCCAAAGCAACATACAAATAAGGTCAAATCCAGCAGCAACAAGGATTTTGCCAGGATAACTAATTAATGCCCCGTCTATGAGTAAATACACGAGCCTTAACGAGATTTAGATTTTTTGACTCTGATTTGAAACAGACTTTAATGTAAGATGTGGAACCTAATCTTAACTTCAACCGTAACCCTAAAACCAAGTTCTAATCCTAAAATAAATTGCTTACCTTGTGGGGACGACATCTTTGTCCATACACGGGTCCTCACAATGTCATGAGTACACACACACACACACACACACACACACACACACACACACACACACACACACAAACACACACACACACACACACACACACACACACACACACACACACAGTTCTTTAGGTTCCTCTCTCTGCGAGCCCCTCCCCTGAGGAGGCTCTGGGGACGGGGATGTCCTTGGGTCTATGAAATACTTTGTTGTAGAGCAAGATGAGACGGTCATGAAGCTTACTGTGATATTTATGGTCCCCACTCTCCAGAGTTTCATACCGGATTTCCAGGACCCCCCCGACCTTTCCTCTAGTGCCCCCATGCAAAATCCCTCTAATTACTTAATAAAGGCCTTAAACTACTTGTAAAGTCACATTTGTCTTTAGTGTTAGACTATAGGGCCCTACTGATGCTGTACTTACTGTGTAGGTGTGGGGCAACATATATACTGCTAATATAAACCCACCATACAGGCCGTCGAATGAGAACAGCAGGCGTGTGTGTGTGTGTGTGTGTGTGTGTGTGTGTGTGTGTGCCGGTGCTGACCAGCTGTCTTCAGGCTCAGGTTTTCTTTGATCTCCTCGTGGTCACATGGGTGGGTGAAGTCAAAGATGCTGTGACCCGTGAGGTCCACCTGAATAAAATAAAAAAAAGAAAAAAAAAGAACAATATCATGAGATATGGAAACAATAAAACATCATAACACCGTCAGTAGCTGTGTAACGACCAAAATGACAGAAAGTGTGTCGCCGTGAGAAACACTAAACAACTCGCTGCAGAACATGAGCAGAAAGAGTCCTCGACACTTTCCAGTCAGCTTCACTTCCTCGCTGATTTGCTTGTTCAAGTCGGTGCCAGAGAATAAAAACTGAACCCTGGCGTCTGGTCTGAACACGCACACACACGGCACACTCACTCACACACACTCGCACACACACTCCGACTCTGACCTCCTTTCTGTCCACCTCCGTTCATGTCTTCATGCTTCATGTTGTTTTTGTGATGTTTCATATTCATTAATTTGTATATTAAAGGGATGAGTGTAGCATGACAATCAGGTGATCTCACAGGTCAACACTATGACCTGATTCAAGTTATTAAGTGGTTCCCAAAAAATATACAAATATTACAAAACAGGTGTAAATCCTTTTATTACAGGACATTTGTTGGAATTTTAGTAATGTACTATTTTTGTATAATGATTCCTACAATAACACAACCTTCATTAAAGTGTGCGTTAAGTGTTTTTAGTGGTTTTCTCTCATTTCATGCTGCATGCAGTTTTTCTCCTTTGGACGCACGTGTTAGCCGACTGCATGTGCATATTGATTAAGACAGAATCCAAATGAAAAGATGAAACCTCTGAGGCTGAAGCAGCAGCTCTGGGTTGGTAGTTATTTAAAAGAAATGTTGTAATATGATCCTGATCTTTGGCTGATAATTAAAGACAGCTGGTTCAGTTCAATAAAAGTTCACCTGACGTGCAGTCGTCATAAAGAAGTCATGCTGTTGGTTGAGTTCAATCATACTGACTCAGTGGCTCCCAACCTTTTTGGTCCAAGGTACACCCCCCCAGCCTCCCACCCCACCTTCATTGATTGCCACTTATGTTGCAAACACTATTGATGATATAAAAGTGCATTTGTAGCATTTAGAGTGAAGCTCAATGTCTCCAGCTGTTTGCCCACTACCCTCAGCTGATTATTAACTGTTCAGTTGTGACTTGTATCTAGTTCTCTTACACGAGTGCAGCAGGTAGCGTTCAGGTGTCACCGCTTCCTTAATATATATAAGTTTAGTTGTGTTACTGTGTAATCTTTCCCCGTCCCCCCCCCTGTCGGGGCTCACTGGTGTAATGTATTATGTCTGCCTCTGTGTTGTTATTATGCACAGAGTGTTTTTCACATGCTGTACCTGAAACTAATTCCAGCGCCTGCATTAGTGTGGACATTAAAAGTGAAGTGACTCAGCCTCCTGTTCATCAGCGTTATTAAAAACGTGCCCGTCTGCACACGTGTCCGTTTTGTTCTATTCCCGGCCTTCTGTAATGGTTTTGTACCTGCGTGAGCCCCATGACTTTGTTGATGTTCTCGGACAGGAATATCATGTCGCCGTCGGACGTTACCACGGTGATGAAGCCCTCCAGAGACTTCAGGTACAAACTGTCCATCTGTCCGTCCTCGTCTGCGTCGCTGCTGCTGCTGCTGCTGCTGCTGCAGGCTGAAGGGAGAGGCAGAGAACACGGAGGGTTACACTCGACACACAAACTGTTTCTCTCAGCGCTGATTAGAAATGGATATCATTGTAAATGTGTGTGTAAATGTGTGTGTGCACATCAGGCTTGTTTTCCTTCTTGAAGCTTTGGCTCGGGGCCAAAACAAACGAGTGCATTGTTCTTCCTGCACCCCCGACCCTGACAAAGTACCAAAACTACACAAGCTTTCAGGACACGGACACATTAAGCAGTTATGTTCACATATGTACCGCGTGGTATCCAAACATATTAATACATATGAATTAATACAAAGCTGGTGCATAACTGGCTTCAGCTCAAGAGGGCGTGTGTGTGTGTGTGTGTGTGTGTGTGTGTGTGTGTGTGTGAGAACGGTGGCTTCACGCTGAACCAAGCCCAGTAGCTGTTGTGGGTGGAGGCGCTTGCAATTCCTCCAGTGTGCTTCCCTGAGATAAGAGAGGCCAGTTCTCAAGGCTCCCGGCGAGGCTTGGGGTTTGAGTTTGGAGCCGGGCCCAGATAGCGTTAACCCCCCGGGGGGGGACCCAGAGCTTTCTCAGGGGCTCTGGGGAACCGGGGAGCCTCCCGGAGCCCATTCCAAACACCAGCGGCACCTTTGGCCTAAATACTTAGCTGTGATTACCAGTCATTTGGACGGAGTTGTACTTTCTCCTGTCTGTTGTTCTTTGGTTGCGTAACTGCTCTTATTTCTAAATAACAGGGTGCAGAAAAGAGTGTGTGATAAAGACAGCTGCTGTTCAGATCATCATTTCCTCTCCGTTTCTTGACATGTGTTGTGTTGTAGTGGACAGAATGAAGTGGCAGGATGGCGAGGTCATACGAGACCCGGGACAGTATGTGACTTCATGTGGGATTTATTTTTCCTTTGTAAAGACAGATGTTCCGGCGCCTGCTCTGGAAAAGACAAACTTTGTGGTGTGCGACACGTAACAAAACACTGTTACCATCAGCTGCGTTACTGAAGAGTCAGATTTCATCTTTTCTCTCAGATTTTTCATGATAAAGGACATAAAAACATGGAAAAGAAATATATATATATATATAATTAAGAAAGAAAAATTGTATGAACTTGGACGATATCTGAAAGTGTTAGCTTAGCTGCACCAAAGGCACCTTTCAGCAAGTCCAAAGTTGTCTGTTTGCACATATATCTTGTTTATTTAACGTGCATAAGCAAGAATGTAAAAAGCAGACATTGTGGATGTATGAGCAGTCAGCTGTGCACAGACTGCCTGCTGCATTCATCCAGAGGCCCCGCACACCAACAACATGCAACATGTTTGGAAGAGCTACTGGAATGTGTATGTTCCCCTTGCTTACAGTCTTTGAACTTATCTACAAAAGGCTCAATGTGACGAAAAACTGACACTAAAACCTATTATTAAAAACTATTTCTGCATCAAGAGTGTAAAAAACACAGCTTTGTGCTACGCTAGGCTAACTAAGGCTAAATTTCAATTTCTGTTGTGTTACACAGGCTAGATACAATGTGTAAAAACCTCTGTGGACACACAGACGAAACTGATTGATCTTCTGACAACCTCGGTGTAATATTGCAAATAACTATAATAATAATTTAAAACATAGACGTTTCACAATATCTTAACCCCAGTTAAGTCAAACGTCTCAGTGAGAAATGTCAGCCTTGGAGGGCCTCCTAATCTCTGCAGTGCATCACGGTTCTTCGTTGCATGAGAAAGGTGTTCCCTATAGCAGCTTGCATGTGTGCTCCTGGGTGCATATGCAGCATGTGTGTGTGTAGATGTGTGCGAGTGTGCAGGCCTGCATGTTTGGCGCCAAGGCAGTCGGGTGTTATGGCTAGCAGGGTAATGCCAGCACCAGCCGAACGATGGGCAGAGCTCCTAGCTTCCTCTCCAATCTCGCCTTCCATCGCGCAGCAATCAGACCGGCCCGATAACGTTATCTGCTGCTGCATCTCACAGATCTCCCCGTCCTCCGCTGCTGTCCTACCCTCATTACCTCTCCTCCTCCTCATGCACTCTTCCTCTGTCTCATGGGTCTTCTTCTTTCCATATGTCTTCACCACCTCCGCTTCTATCCTCCTTTGTTTGTGAGAGTGCGTCTGATTTCCAGGACCAGTTCCATCCTGAAGTTAAAGTGGTCAGTTTACCTGAATCACAGCGAGTCTGTGGATCAACAACCGTTTCAAAGGAACCCGTTGAACTTGTTGAGCGCTCCCAGCGCCACCAACAAGGTTTCATTTACCTTCTTTGTGTTTGGGTGGCAGCTGATGTTCCAGAGGCAGATATCTCCTAATCTGGAAACATGAAACTGAAACTATCTGCATAGTAACTAGATGCCAGCGGGGGGGCAAGCAGGACAACACGCTCTGTTTGTTGTTGATTTGTTTTTGTAACTTGACCCTTTAATTAAATCAAACTAGATTAAACAAAACATGTCAATCACATAAAAGGTTTACAGTCATTTATATATTGAATATAGAAACTTTATACTGATGAATTTGAATAAACTTTTTTTACACAAGTTTCTTGCCTGTGATTATTCTCTGTTGTCAAAGTTTATCTGAGCAGCACTTGGAGCTGCATTTACTGTATGAAAGGTGCTTTTTAAACGATTGCTCTCTGATTGATGACGCTACAAATCAAAAGAATTAGGAAGTAGCGATCACCGTTGTTTAAGGAAGCATTGGCTTCAATGGACTACTTTTGTAGTCCATCAAAAGTTACATAAGAGGAGAATAATAGTGTGAAGATGTACAGATAAGATCGTATTAATCAGAAACTTTCCCTGTTCCACTGGCAGCTTTTTGAGCAGACAGCTTGCACCAGACTTTAAATCCCTTTCAATCAGTTTCCAAATCAAAGAGGAAGGAGGAGAAGTAAAGAAAAGGCTCCGACACACTCCGTCCTGCTTTACTGGACAATAAGTCATAAATACCGACACAAACAACTGTGTGACTGTATGAGTGTGTGTGTGTGTGTGTGTGTGTGTGTGTGTATATGGTGAAGTTCCCTGTGTGTGTGTGTGTGTGTGTGTGTGTGCCCTGTGTGTGTGTGTGTGCCCTGTGGGTGTGTGTGTGCGTGCCCTGTTAGTGTGTGTGTGTGTGCACGTGCGTGCCCTGTGTGTGCGTGTGTGTGCACGTGCGTGCCCTGTGTGTGTGTGTGTGTGTGGTGAAGTGCTCGTACCCGTGGTGAGCAGCTTGCGTGTGCGCAGGAAGCTGATCGCCAGCCTCATGATGGAGGCCTTGTCCAGGTGAGAGCTGACGCTGTGGGGTAACGGCAGCTGGTGAGCGAGGTCGTAGAACACCTCCGTCTCTTTGCTGCGCCTGCAGCGAGCGGCGTCCCGAGACTTCTCCTTACGCCGATCCGAGCTGCTCCTGCACACAAACACACACACACACACATACACACACACATTCAGCTGAATTACTGCACCTTAATTTTCTTTTTTTATCAGCATCAAACTGCACCCATAATTCCTGTATCGTTGTCCTCACTGTATCGAGGTGTTTCCTGTTCGACATTAAACAAACTGCTGCTGGGAATCAACAGCGTGAAGAACTCCACGCCATAAAACAAGCAGCGAGTGTGACTTTCCACAGTTTCACTCACAAGTTAAAACACCGCGAGCTTTTCAGAGTAAGTACAGGCGTTGTGTTGTCTGTAAAGTCATTCAGATACACAGAACTTATATTCCCAATAGCACCTAAAACATGTGAGCCTGTTGGACCATAGCAACATTTTACATTACGACTGAATATTGCAGCAAAAACCACACATCACCATAAGAAAAGCAGTCTGTGCGTATTGTTTGCACGTCTAACCAAGATAATAAAGTTAAAACCTGAACATGAAGACAGATATTCTTTCAGCACTTCATGTCACTTCTTTTCAGTGCATATGAACTGTTTCCGAGACAGTTTCAGACTGTTCAGATGCGTCTCAACACTCAGTTTGAACAGTGTATCACAGGTCGTGCAAACATCTGCAACAACCTGTGAACAAACAAACAAACTATGAAGAACATAAATACCAATAGGTGCTCAGAGATAATTAAATACATTTAAAAAAGGCTTTCACAGCAGCATTTTTATTTCTGTGCTTTGCTTAATGTCAGCACTCAAACCGAATCTCCCAACCACAAACTGCTCCTGATGGAAACCCCCCAAACAGAGTGAGAACGGGTGAGTTCAAAGACGTCTTATTCTATAGCTTTCAGCTGAATAAATAACATTTAAAGGTATAATCCTTCCTTAGGTGACTCATGGCTCTGCTGTGTGCACTTTGATTTGCATTGAGCAATTGAGCAAAACTTGCAAACGTGTGAGGAAGCAGAAGCTCCGTGTGAGAGTAAGAGTTTTTTAATAAATGACAATTTGTCTTTAAATAGAAACCTTGAAGTGGGCAGCCGCTCACAGACGTGCAACCAGGTGATTACTTTTATTTCCCCAGAGAGCTTTTGGCCAAAAGAATAATGTGTCTGGAGATTTATTCCAACCTGCTCGCGGGTCACTCTGTAGCACAAAGACCACATGAGTCCTGCAGAAAACCCAAATCATGTCAGCAAGCAGAACTCTGGGTGATTTTCCAAAAGGATAAGTTTCTTTCTCTGGCACTGTGCTCAGAGATAAAACAAGTCCGATTCTCATATCAAAGCTCACACAGACAGACAGTCCAGAGGTTCAGTCTCTGGTCCAAGAGAGCAGCACAACAAACCATATTAGGACATCACGCAGGGAGATGGGCTTTATCTGGGTTTTAACACTCTTATTCCTCCTGTGTGTGCAGCGGGAGCAGCCAACACTGCTGAAGTTGTGCACAACAGAGATTTATATGAAAGGACTACAAAGCAAACAGCAGCAGGATGTGGAATCATCACACTACAGGAGGGATCATGAATGATAACAATGTCACACAGTCATCCTGCGGCGGCTCAAATCCTCTTCATCACTTCAGACCAGCAGCAGCACAAGCAGCCTGAAGCGTGCATGCATGGCAGCACCATTACACCACGCGGTCCGCCATTAATACAGGCGCGTAGGGGCGGACAGGCACCAACACAAAGATACTGAAAATCTGTTTTCATTTTCACTTGAAATGAGTTCCTACGCGTGTTCATTGTATTTTGTATTTTATTTGTGCTGCTGACTAAATGCAGCCGGGTGTAAATCTCATCGGGACTCTCCTGGTTCAAAAGAAAATGAAGGTTAAATAAAACAAACATGCATTTGTGCTGCAAACACAGCAGCATGCTGTAAATGCTTATTCATAAGAGCAAAAGGTGGAGAAACTACTTGTCACGGCCAATGTCACTTTTGCTCTCACATTATTTTATTTTATTTAACATGTACCAAAAAAAGTTTTTCCCATAGGTTTGTTTTGTAGGTGTGTGTGTGTGTGTGTGTTGAAACATCCCTGTGACACCATATCATCATCAAACTGAACACAGGGGTTTTCACACGTCGTGCACACGACACACAAATATATCGAATAATCTGCCCTTTATTTTCATGATTAATCGTTTCACCCATCTTCTTTTCAACAGTCCAAAAGCCAAAGACGCTTCATTTACTATCAGAAATGTCAAAGAACAGCAGCAAATCCTCCCATTCAAGGAGCTGGAAGCAGCACACGTTTGACATTTTCGCTTGATAAATGGCTGAAACGATAAATCGATGATCAGAATAGTCGACACTTCTACTCAGAAGAAGCTAAAAGAGACGTTTATCTGTCTTCAAGTCATAAAACCAGGGACGTGTTAACAGAGGGGCACTTATGTAAGAGTCACCGCAGGCCTCATGAGTGCCACGAGGAAGATTAAAGAGTAAAATGAAGGCTATATTTCACCAACACAAATGGAAAATGTGTTGTAACATGCTCAGCTCGTGTTAAATCAGTTTAAGATTAAAAACATCTCCTGAACAAAGAGCCAAGCACCGATCTGTCTGCAGGCTGTACGACCGCGATAACTTCAAACGCCACAACCGACGAGCCGAGTTGTGCTGAACTTTGGATACCCGCCCCTCTTTATCGCAGCGGATCATGTCTGTACCAAACCTGCAACACGCAGCACCAGCGAAAACACAACAGAGCAAACACGGAGCAACATTTTGGCGCCAAAGCACAAAAACTAAACGGCAGTGTGCTGCACAGAAACACGTGCAGAGGAGAGAAAACCCACAAGAGATAAGAAAAGACAAAACAAATAAGAGCCGCACAGCTTTACAACTAAATGAACCAAACGACAAACAGGGGGACAGAAAGTGGTCCGCGCTCACTATGAACTCAGTACAAGTTCTCGGTTTCAGACTGTTAGAGGTCAAAGACCAGAACATGCGTGTGTTTTGGTTCACATCCATCTGATTTGAATTGGCAAATGCTTTCCAGAGAAGATTAAAGCCGCCACACCTGGACCACATTTACCAGCAACGATTTGTTTCAGTGCAGGGAGAAGAGTGACGTTAGCACACGCTAGCATTCGGTGTTCTTGGCTCAGTAGTGAAAACATTTTGGGGGAAAACTCGGTCTCTTCTCTTCTCTTTTTATATTCAACCAGGAACAAAATATTTCCTTACAAACATTCAGTTGCACAAGTGGAGAATGTAGGAAACCAGATGGACCGCTGAAGGTTGGAAAGGGAACATTTTGCAGATATTATGCAAATGTTTTGTTGTTATGTTAATAAAAGTGTAATTTTCCTGCAAAACGTATAAGCCAATGCAAATGTGTGTGCAGGTGTGTGTGTGTGTGTGTGTGAGTACACCTTGAGTAAAAGCTTGGCGTGACAGTTAATTTGAACTTGAGCCAGTGTACCAGCACTTTACTCACTCACTCACTCAACACACTGCCACTGCCAACATTAACACACACACACACACACACACACACACACACACACACACACACACACACACACACACACACACAAACACACACACTAAAGACATTGTGATGTTAATATTTATAG
>JAVQJD010081030.1:0-10206 GCA_036023655.1 Nannoperca australis | reverse complement strand
ATATTCATTTGTCTCAGGGCAAATGTAGATATATATATTTTAAATAAAACACATATAAGTATAATATATATATATATATATATATATATATATATATATATATATATATAACTTTCACAGAATAATGTGAGCTAATCTAATAAAAACGCATAAATACATTTATTTAACACACACACCCAGACATGAACACACACTCATGATAGCATCTGAGTAGATAAACAGGCCCTTTGTCTTGCAGAGCAGAGCAGAAGGGAGTCAGTGATTGGCAATGACACTGATACAGAGCCACTTATTACTGCTATGTCACCACTGTTTTCAATAACCATTCATTTCTAGTAGCTCAAGTCCTTTCATTGTCACTGCCAATCAAAAGATTTCTGCGTGCACTACAACAGCGCCTGTTGTGAAGGCATGTTTGTGACATTAAGTGTTGTCTTATACAGAGGCCACTGTGAACCCAACTGGTTGTTAGAGAGAATGAAGAGATTATGACGTTTAAAACTCAGGATACTCACAGGAACTGCAGCAGGTGAAGGTGCGAGAAAGCTCCCTCTGGGATTGTAGTGAAGGCTGCGTTCACCATCGTCCTGTTCAGAATACAACAGCAGTTATCATCAGATGTGTCTTCTTAATGAGAGAGTGCAGATGGTGGAAATTCAGGGTTCGTATAGATTAGTACAAAACATTCAAGCACTTTCACAGCACTTTCAAGGTACTAAAAGCAAAAATGTACAGACTTTTAAAGTCTTTATCATCACATCTAATATGTTACTATAAATGCAATTGCAAAAAATAAAGTTTACGTAATTCCTTTATACCAACAGCAGTCATCTGAGAGCAGATAGTCACCCTCATGATGCGGAACAGAAAAACATCCCCTTTTGATTTGGAGATGCCAGGAGACAACGTACAAATATGACAATGGGATTATTTCATTTGAAATATTAAAAGATTTTCGCTTTATATGAGGATTGTGTAGATCATATTGAAAATCAAGCATTTTTCAAGGAGTAAATTCCAATTGAAGCATATTCCTAAACTTGAAAACACGACAGTTAAAGTTAAGCATTTTACAAACTTAAAAGACTTTGTACGAACCCTGAAAATGTATTTTTCACATTAACTGTGTAATTTTTATTTCTTCTGAAGCCTTTCCTTTCTCAGCACAAGGCCATCATTGCAATTCAAATATCCATGAGGGCTACTTAAAAAAAACTAGGGCACACAAGTTCCTTCTTCACTTCTTTACTTCATCTCTATTGTGAAATGAGGGCAACTCCACTGGGCTGGAATTCCCTTGACTGTTTAAACTCAGTACTCAATCGGGGGGGTCAATGGGGGCCACTATCATATAAAAGGAAGAACATTGTAACCTCCTCAGCAAAACATAACAAAACATTTATTGAGCATATCTGTACTCTCCCCAAGATTAAATCTCTCAGAGGAGAAGCAGGTCTCATGCAGCGAGACAGGGGAATCTATTGTTAGTATTCCTCCCTGGAGCTCGGTGGGATTTTACGCATGTGCTCCCTCAACTAAGTTCAGCATATGGTACAGTAAAGGGACATTATTATTAATAAATCATCCTGTCTGATATACATCTCACTGCCAATACAAAGAAACATTGCATCAAGAAAACATCAGTAGGAAACATTCCTATATTCACTTTTAGGTAATTTGAAGACAAGCAGGGATTCATGCATCATTACATAATGGAGGGTGACATCAGTGATGTAGCCATCTGTACCAGCCTGCATATTGCTGAGACTCCGTACAGGTTTTGAAAAGATGCTTTTGGTGAGTGAAAGACACACACAAAAACACCGGACTCACAGAGAGATGATTCCAGGGGGGAAGCTCTTGGGGATAGCCTTGGTATCCACACAGAAGGCACTGTCTTTGGTGCAGGAGCAGGTCGCAGGACAGCGGGGAATCTTGGGGGCTCTCCTGCCGTTTGATTCCCTCGGCAGGCAGAGACACAGACACAGAACCGACAAGCAGATCAGCCTCATCCATCTCTGTCCAGGCTCCGGCATCCTTGGGCAGGAGGAAATTGAAGCCGTGTAATGGGCTTCTTGGAAGTTTCTCTTCAGTGGCAAGTGGGCTTGTTGAGAGGCGATGGTCAGCCTGACTTCAACCCCAGCAGTTCTGATAGCGCTCAGCGCAGGGTTGAGAGAAACAACATGAGAGAGAGAGGATGGGTAAGAGAGAAAAGAAGGGAGGGAGGAGGGGGAGTAAGGGTTGTCCAGTGCACTCAGTGGGTGTGGGTGCTCTGCAGCTCCCCTGGATCTAATCTTTCTCTCTGTCTCTCTCAGGAGCTGCTGCCAGAGTGCACACTGCAGGAATGACGAACAAGGCTGATTTCTCCGCACTAGGACCTGTAGGCAGCGTTAGCTGACAATGAATTATTTACTACTGCACACGCAGAAAATCTTAAAACTACAGCAGGGAGAGATAGAGGAGTGAGGAGGTGCAGGGGCAAAGGCTCAGTACTGAGGGAAGATTATACTGCCATGTTCTGCTGAGCTCTTATCAGGTGTGAAGTCATGTCAAGCTGCTGCAGTCATGAGAGCAGACAAGGAGGCAGGGAAAATGTGTGTGCATGCATTCATGTGTCAGTGGCTGTGTGTGTGTGTGTGTGTGTGTGTGTGTGTGTGTTTGTGTGTGTGGGAGGGTGTTTATATTCTGGCATTTTCTAAACAGCAACCAGTGCTGAGCCTTTCTCAAAGCAAGAAGGGACAAGAAGATAAAGGAACACCAATTTGAATACAAAAAGCCAAACAAAATACACAAATATAAATACAACTACTTCCATTAGGTTGGACAGACAGATAAAAAATGAATGCTCTAAATCAAAGCAGCAGAAGATAAAACATCCTGACGTTTAGTTTGTAGCATGGGTCAAGTTTGACTGGATCCTACAATTCCCATAATACAACTCAATAGCATCTTGATCCTCCCTGCCTGGTAAAGACCCACATCTTTCAACTGTCTGCCTCATGTTTATCACATTACCTGTCTATCAAAAAAATTATGACATCATCAGGGTCATGTTCTCAGACTTTAAAAAGCTCGGTCAGAGCCATAGAAGACATTATACATCTGTTTATACTACTTATCATGTGTAAAAGCTGAGTGCTCCTTTAAAATAATTTTATATAAAAGAATTATCTACATTTTAAAGCAGTCAGAAAGACAAATCTGTGAGAATTAACTGTCAGTTTTAGACAGATATGAAACACATACACTACACAACGCTTAAAAACAAGTTTGCCCGGTGACTCAGGCTCATGACACTAGAGGGCGCTGCTGATCACAAAATAAAGTCCCTCCAGGGCAGGCGACTGTGCAGAGTGTGTCGAAATGGCCACTGGCTGGGCTGCTGCCTCAGTGCCAGGCATTACCAGCCTTCCCTCACAAGGGCTCTGTTGTCACGAGCAAAGACCCTGAAACACACTGTCTGTCCAGGTCTCAGCACATTCTGCTCAACTCAGACAGGCAGCAGAGGTACAGCATACGGATTTCAACATCTGAACTGTAGACATTATATAAGCCATGAATTAAATATTTGATTCAGTTTTTACTTTAATATTATTTCTTTCTTTCTTTCCTTTCAATCCTAGCCTCGTGTTCTCTAAGCTATGAAATGAAATAAAAAGCATTATCTTGATAGATAAAAGAGGAAAGCTCAGAATGTCTTCAGGGGCTTCATTTGAAAGATGTTTGCCTTCTCCTTGCCTTGGGACAACTTGATGTTTATCAGTAAAGGGGTTTCAAAGATTCTAGTGTCATTTGAACAGTAATCTTTCTATCTCTCAAATCTGTGAAGCCTCACTGTACGTAGCAGACATTTTTACAGAGAGTAATTTCACATGCGAATCAATTACAGAATTATGGGTGGTGTCTCTTTGTGCCTTATCCAGTTAAGGAATGCCATTTCCTGCGAAGCAGCTGTTTTTATTCTTTATTTTCTTGTGTGTTTGTGTGTGTCTTAGTTTTATTCTTAGCTGTATTTGTGGATGTATGTAAGTTATGCTCAGTGAGGAGCAGTTAATGCCTGAGCTTACTCATTGCTGAGCTCCACCCAACTTAAACCTCCGGTGGGAACCAGCATAATTGCATGGCATAGAGAACGGAGCATGAAACAGCAGCTGGAAAGCCTAACATGCCCTGTGTGAGGCAGAGGAATCTGAAACGAGATTAAGCCACAGAGTTCTCTCTATACAAGTATGTTTACCAAATCACAGCTTTCAATCTAAAGTACTGTTGTGATGTGCGAAATTAGCCAGTTATCACATTAAATTAACAACTATTTTTAACCTTGGTAGCAACTCTTAAAGGAATAGATGGACATTTTTAGAAATATGCTTATTTCCTTTCTTGCTGAGAGTTACATGAGAAGATGGACACCATTCGCATGCCTCTATGCTAAATCCAGCCAGAAGTCAGTTAGGGTAGCTTATTTTAGAAAAATAGTTGAAACAGGTAAACAGTGCAGTCACTAACTCAATAGTTAATACGTAATATCTTGTTTAATTCGTACATAAAGTGTAAATGTGTTAATTAATGAGCTTCAGAGGTTCTGGGAGTCTGATTTCTTTTTAATCTTTGGACAAAGCTTTTTCTACATGTTTGCACTATGTTCACCAGCTAGTTGTTATTTGTCTGTCGGCAGTTTGGTGTCTTCACTACAGTGACAGCTTCACATTGTCTTCACATGGTAATTTGATCCATTATTATAAAAAAATTCATTATAGCCTCTTTAAGCCCTATAGAAACTGTAACTTATCTATTTCAACATGTTTTATAGAATATGAATTGCATTAGCAAGTATGTCATTAACAGTCAAGGCCTTTTCATTGAAACAAATCAGATTCTGACCTGCAGCACCAGTGAGGACAGATTTTCAGGATTTGGTTTCTAGCGACAGTGCAGCCTCAGCACATCTCTCAGTCAGGTCCTGTATAGCATTAACAGCTGTGCCTCTTGACCTGCCTTGTTTTATATCAACTTTTCAAGTAATAAAAGAAAGTTCAGCCAAGCGACCACTGCCTCTTAGAGCTCAACATTAGAAGGAGCACTTGGCCATGCTGAGTTTGGCAAAAATGAGTCATCAAACATCACAAAGTGTTCCTGTTCCCTCTGCCAGACTCTCACCGTCTCATAAAGTTCTCTGTTGTCTGGCACGTATGTATTCTAAAATCAGAGCTTTTCACCTCTTCATCGGCCAGCCCTCCTTTGCCGGGAATCAACCCTGTTCGGACAACTTTAACTCTACGTCACAGCCACACTTACATTGACTTTGTTCACTTCAGTTTCAAACCCACATCCCATTCTGATTATGGGCCAAGACGCCTGAAAAGACCTCTCTGTCAGTCTGTTTCCATTTCTGTTTGGCTTTCACGGTTTAGCCTCCTGGCTTAACAGGAAGCAGGAAAAACAAACTATGAAGAAAAACAAAATTTGTTTCACACAAGTTCTTTTCAGGGAAAATCCCAGCTGCTCCAGGCAATGTGTTCCATACAGGAGTTACAAAGGTGTTGAGACTTCAGTCAGACATGTACGCACAAGTTATGGTGTTCTTATACTCTAGATACTGTACTGTTGGAGACATGAATGTAACGTGTCCGCACCTCCTCTGCAATTCTTTACACAAAGTGATTAATAGAGGTGGACAAGGGCACAAATAAACAGGCGATTCTGAGGCATTAAATCATTAACTTAATCTTTGTGTGTCTTCATGAGGCCACTGGCTGATAGATGCCAGTAATTCAGCTGGCCAAGTCTGAGGACAAGTTGACGTCAGATGTCTTCCTTTGTCAGGAGCAAATAATGCATTCACACGTGACCAGCAAATTCAATAAGGTAAGTGTTTGTCACAACAAGCCTTGCTGAGCGCAAATCTGTCATGTTTGATGACCATGTCTTTAATAAGCAATCATTGGGTTGCAAACATGCCAATAAAATTCACGATTATTTGGTATTTGACAATAAAGGTTTAGGCCTTGGACAAATCAATTAACTGCAATAAAACCTGTGAAATGAAACTGCAGGGCAATGGCAGGCTGTAGGATACCTTCAGGATTGCATACCAAACTGTGCCAAGAAGACAACCATCCCAAATTGCTCTTATTCCTTGCCTCACTCTCTAAGTGCGGCTCAGTCACTGGAAGGTATGTCAGCCAATCTTGTCCCGGGCTCGATTCAATTAAAGAGAGTACAAAGACATATGGCTCAGGGGCGAGTGATATGATTAGAGTCCTGTGCACAACGACGCTGCTGCTTTGATTCATACCCTCCTTTATCTGGTCACTCACAGTGACGAGCCTTGGAGCTGAAAAAACTGAGCCAAGGGGGGCTCCCGTAGGTGGGCTGCAGGATCCTCAAGGGGCTATAAAAGGCCTCCTGAACGGATCTGGCACAATCAACAGGTCATATCTTCATTATCTTTTCAGTGAAGACCGTTACTGCGGTCACAGAACAAGCACAAACCCCAAATCCATTTTTTTAAAGAGAGGGATTTTCTGTTGATCAGCATTCTGACATTTTTAAACTCAGGGGATCAGAAAAATCCTCCAAACCGAAGGCCATGCTGCTATCTTAGTTTTCAGCCAGGACAATGCAGAGGAGCAACTGTACCCTGGACCTCCCCCCAATCCTTGAGCTGAGCTGACATAAAAGACAGGTGATACGCCTCTTGGGAAAGGGATGTGTCGAAGGAATGCGTGTGCAGGTATCCTTCTGCCTGTGGGGACTGTGGAGAAAGGCCCATCGCACCAGTTGATCCTGTTTGATAAAGGCCCTGACAGGCCCAGATTATATGTCTCAGCCTGGAGGAGGTGTCTGTGTCTCATTCCTGCGCTGAAGAAAGTCGATCTGGTGGGAAAGAGGCGGAGCCACGCCTGCAGGCGTCGGTATTTGTATGGACGCCAACACACCTTGTCGGGCAGACACCACTACCACTACCTCCTCTCCACCCCCAGCTAGCTCGACACCAAACAAACACCCTCCCCCATCTCATTTAACTGACCACACCTGTGACTCCAGACGCCGTAAATACTCTTTTCACAAATCATGCCAGATATATATTTTTCTACCAGACCATTGTGCAGAAACATTTGCCTCAAAAAGTTTTATTTTGCGTCTTGGCAGTGTCACTTTTGCAGACTTTATTTGGCAACACTTTAGATTACAGTCCATAAATTACAGTGTAATTTTGTGCATACCTAGAATTACTTAAGAGAATAAAGGGGTAACAAAAAAAACACTAACTTTGAGTACAATTAAATTTTGCGCTTAGATTACATGTCCTTTCACAAAAGCATTTAACTTTTCTGCGTTTTTCATAAGTAATGCTACATAGTACAGCTTACATTTTAAAAACGTACTTTGTAATTTCCATGAAAAAAGGGCAAACAAGAGCCTGCTTTATTTTACACACTCTCTAAATCTAATTATCCATGTTTAATGTCGGCCTGAATGTGTGTCTTTATCTTAGTTTTTATTTTGTTATATGTTCCAAACCAACTACACTAATTACAGTGAAATATGGGTGAACAATGGACCACTTTATTTTACAGTCTGTATACCCTGGACCTGACAGGGGACTTTCTATTGATAAAAATAGATTTTCAATGCTTTGTCTTGAACGAATTGTACTATAATTTAAATGTGTTATTCATTGCTGCGGATGAACAAAGAATACCTCGACAAAGGGTTTTTTGTACTGTATGTTGTTGAATAAAAATGAATAAAGTTTGCAATAAGTGTAATAAGTATTCCATAATTTGCAGGTTGTAATCTTAAATATTTCCCATTTAAATCCAACTGATCTTAACATAGTATGTGTAATGTAGAGAACATTTACTTCCCCACAAACTTATCTGCTTATGGTTTTTGTGATGTGGAGAAAAGAAAGAAAAGGGCAGCGACTCAAAGACAATAGTGAGACATGCAGTGAGTGACAGGCTGTGCCCCAGGCTCACCCCTTCTGTTATGTCTGTCCCACAGTGCAGCCAGGGCACCGGGAACCTGTCATCTCACAAACAGGGGCCCGGGCCCTCTGTGGAGACAGAAACATCAACAACCAAAGAGCACAGACGAGGAGAGGACTCTGCTTTCCTTCATCTGTCATTTCTTCTTCGAGAGACCAACAGAGGGTTCAGTACCGACATCCGGTGACAACATATATTTTTTAAGTATATCATTAAAAGTATTACACATTTTCTTCTGCTGCCAAACATGTCCTCAAGAGTGAACTGCACCCAAAACCACAGTGGCCACAAAAACAGCTGATCACCATCTAAACTATTGTTAACAATGGTGGGGAATATGTCAGAGTGAACAAACAACTGCAAATTTTAATTCCTCCTCTGTTTTGAAATCAACTATCTATGGTGCACTGGAGCTAAGCCTGTCTGCTGCGGTTACCCACACACACTTCATGTCTGGACTGTTTGGGGTCTTTTTTTTATGTACTCGGCATAGGGAAGAATGCCAAGACAAGAGACATGTCTCCTTCACCTTGCACATGGACACTGGCCAGAATGATATTCATGGTCTCCAGTACTGCACTGCTGTAACCCTCCTCTCTGCCCCCTCATGTGCATTGACAGCTCTCCTCTACTAAACTCTCCTCCCTCACTCCCATAAATAATCAGTTCATTTGTGAGGAGACAGAGGTGCACAACAACAGGCTGATGTCACCCCTCCTTGTTTCCTCGAGGCTCAAATAAGCAGAAACACACACACACACACACACACACACACACCATCACCAGTACCACCTTCACTACTGGCGTCACCCTCCCAGGACCCTCTCTCCTAACTGCAGCTGAGAAATGATCTCTGATTGACGACGTGTCGTGGCGTCTCCTCAGGGTGGCAGAGAGTTGAAGGGCAGGTCATCTGTCACCTCTGACAGGAAACGCACATGGTGGAGATTAATGGTGAGGCTCAGGCTTTTCTCTAGACCTGGTGACGATAATCCCAAACTGGAATAAATCAAACCATCGCTGGTAAACAAGAACACAAAGCAATTCATCTAGCAGGCCACGAAGGAAACATGCACGGGTCTCATCTTGCTCATATTACTGACTTCTAGAAAAGATGTACAGTTTGCAGATCATATGTTCATTTTTAGTAAATTATATTTTCAAGATGTGATGATGCATTCAGGCCCAAGGAAGGCAACCAATTCTTGCAACTGTATGCAATTAAGTGAAATATTTAAATTAATGTTAGTATATTCAGAACATTATTTTACCCGAGATAATTGTGACATGAAAACGTGAAACAGAGAGACAGAATTATATATTGTAAAATGAATCACATTTAACATTTAAAGGCTTACTCCAGCCATTTAGTATCGCACTTTAGCTTCACAAAATTGGGGTATGCTGACTGCTCTTTGAGGCTATTTTGGCACAGCAATGCTACAAGCTAAAAATGGTAATGTCAGCATCCTAACATGCACATGAAAATGCTAACATGCTTATGTTACGCTAGTATGTTTACCATGTTGACCATCTTAGTTAAGGGTGTTAATATGCTAACATTAGCCATTTAACACATAAAACACAGTCCAGATGAGTCTGAGGCTGATGATGTCATTAGTTTTGAAGGAATTTGGTCATAAAACAAAATAACTGAAAATTACCATGTTCACAAACGTTATTAATTCATGAGAGGGAATTGGGTGTCTGAAGAATGGCAGTTCCTCCAATAGTCTTGACATTTCACTCAAAACCACAAACATCAACCGCGTAGTTACCCATAGTAAAATACCAAAAATTATTGTTCCTGCTTCAATGGATTGTAAACTATATATATATATATATATATATATATATATATATATGTATGACAAACGAATGGGGTTTTAATGCTGATCTTCTAATTTTTGTTGTCACTCATACTTGAACTGTATGTGTTCAAAATAATGTGATATAATGGGACTCGTTACATTTGGATGACCAGAACTGAGCCAGCTTAACTTTTCAACAGCAATTAATGGGTAATGCTCAGGTGGCTAAAATTCCAGTATTCCCAAATCAATGTACATCAATTCAATTCAATTCAATTTCAATTCAATTCAATTTTATTTATATAGCGCCATATCATAAAGTTATCTCAGGGCACTCAATCACATGGAGCCGGTCGAGACCAACTTCCACACACACAAAGACCCTTTGCTCCCACCATGAG